>OY986061.1:24627585-24664533 GCA_963920205.1 Stenodema calcarata | reverse complement strand
GTTTATGGCGTTCCAGCGTGGCCTATCACTTGGTAACCGTGTCATTCACGCCCCAGCTGATATTTCCCGCCCTATTCTGCAATCAACCTTTTGCTTCACAAGTCGAAGCATTTCCTTCGAAGTAAAGCATAAGGTTATTCATATAAAATGAAGCAAATGCTTTTACTTCTACCTTTTGCTTCACACCTTTTGCTTTTGCTTCTACCTTTTACTCCTACCTTTTACTTCCGTTTTTATTCATACGGCCTATTGGTTTGATTACTTGCTGGAATAGAAGCAACTTATTAGGCCGTATGAATAAAAACGGAAGTAAAAGGTAGGAGTAAAAGGTAGAAGCAAAAGCAAAAGGTGTGAAGCAAAAGGTAGAAGTAAAGCATTTGCTTCATTTTATATGAATAACCTTATGCTTTACTTCGAAGGAAATGCTTCGACTTGTGAAGCAAAAGGTTGATTGCAGAATAGGGCGGGAAATATCAGCTGGGGCGTGAATGACACGGTTACCAAGTGATAGGCCACGCTGGAACGCCATAACGCCAGCTCAAGACGTGTTAGGTACATGAGTTTTAATTTTTTGAGCACGTTCTTTCTCTCTCTCAAATTAATTCATATGGAAACCGCGATGGAAACGGATTCCAGTGATAGTGAAATTGGATTCCAGAGCGAAATGGATCTCATCGCGAATTTCGTCGCAGACAAGCCAGTGCTTCTCTCGAAATCCCAGGCTCCTGTAGTGAAAGGGATGAAAGAAGACGCGATGCGGCTTTTGATCAAACGATACCAGCAAATGTTCGGTAAACTGGTAGATACTAACAAAATGATGAAAAAAATTAACAATATGAAAACTCGTTTGAAGAAAAAAACCGACTTGAATAAGACTGGAAACCGTCCAATCAGACTGCGGTCATGGGAAAAACAATTTTATCAGGCGATGGAGGGGAAAACTAATCCTACAGTGGCAAGAATTCCTGGTGCCATGGCTTGTGGAGGACCAACTTCATCATCGATGTCTGTACCATCATCGATTTCTCCGCCATCATCTGTGGACATCCCAACGCCTCCTTCAACGTCAGTGGAATCCCCGTCTCCCTCACAGTCACAGGTATCCCAACCTTCCCGTAGGAGGAACAACGAAACCGAAGAAACAAAGAAGTTGACAACTGTCGAGTTACAGCGGTTGGTGTTGCTTGAGCAGCTGGAAACTGCCCGTGTTCAAAGGGCTTACTACAAAGAAAAATTATCAAAATTGAATACACCTCCTGAACGTTTCATGATTGAAGGAGGAAGTACTTATGTTGATATGGGATGATTTCTAATTTGATTTCACTGCTTTTAGATGTGAATTTCCGTTTTATTTGCACGGTCAATTTTTTATTTATTTATTTATTTTATTTTATTTTTTTAAGTAGAAAAACTTGCTTGTATACAAATTTGTGTTCAACCAAATTTTATTTCATGATATATGTACCGACATTTAAATTGGCTGAATAAAGTCATTAAAATGAAAAATTGGTAAAAAATTAAGAAGTTAGCTAAGAAGATAACTAAGAAGGTTATAGGAACCTAACCATGCAAGATTATATCAGCCAAACGACTTCGTTGTTCTTGACCTCGACGACGTAATTCTCCTCTGTCCTCAGGTTCAGTGAGATAGTTATCAAGAGGGGTGGAGTCACCATCGTCTTCACCGAAGTCCTCAAAATCAGGATCTCCTAACTTCTTAGCAATGTTGTGGAGAACGAAACATGCTACTATTATATTAGGAATGTTCCTGTGCTTCACACGACAAACATACTTCAGAATGGGAAATCTTCGTTTCAGCTGTCCAAACGCTCTCTCTATAGTCATTCTTTCTTTTTTTAAAAGGTTGTTGAAGGCTCGTTGTGAAAGCTCAGTAGGATTGCGGAATGGAACCATGAGCCATGGCTCGATTCCATATCCTTCGTCTCCAAGAAGTACTGCATTTGTAGTGCCTTGCATGATTCGCTGGATTGTAGAGTTCCTCCAAATTCTACTATCATGTACAGATCCAGGCCAGCTGACATCTACACTAGTGAACACGCAGTTAAAATCACACGTTGCCTGTACATTAAGCGAAGGGTAACCTTTTCGGTTAACATATTCGTCTCCATGCAGACGCGGTTTTTCAATACGTACATGAGTGCAATCGATCACTCCGATCGCAGTGGGAAAGCGGTACGTAGTTTGCCACTGCTCCTTCGCTATAGAAACAGCTTGAGGGGACGTCGGAAATTTAATGTATGTGCCGTATTTCTGTACGATTTGTCTTGCCACTGCACGCACTGTCTTACAGATAGTGGTCTGATGCAAACCAAGTTCCTCTCCCAGTCCTTTTTGAAACCCTGGATCTGCCACATATCTTAGAAATACCTTCATCTTGAGTGTTGATGATAACGCCTTGCCTCGTCTTTCGTTATTTTCATTCAACAAATTAGCTGCTAACCAATTTACGTTTTCTTCACTGAATCGAAATAAACTTTTAAAATCACTTGATTGCGGGGACAAACGATTTCTGTACACCTTAGTTTTACGCAATCTTATCACATCAGCCATTTCGAACTGCAATAGTAAGTATCAGCAACTCGAGATCGTTCACGAAACCACAATGGTACTCTGATAAGACTGATAGGAAACCGGAACTCACCTGTGATTCTACTCTGGAGTAGATGCATATTTTCTGAAGTATTTGCTTCTGTTATGAAGCAAAAGGTCTTTTTTAATCATACCGAATGCTCTTTTTGAAGTAACTCCTACCTTTTGCTTTTGCTCCTTTGCCCTACCTTTTACTTCGTTAAATTTATTCATCCCTAATGAAGCAATTGCTTCATTTTGTGAAGTAAAAGCAAATGCTTCCATTTTATTCATACGGCTCATTGTGTGTTGATAGTTCAGAGTGTTTCCCTATCAACCAATACATTTTTCTGAATCTTAAGTTGAGCTCGTCCTTTTTTTTCTTCACGTGGGCTTTCCACCTCAGCTTACAGTCGAGAGTCATGCCAAGGTATTTTGCCTCGTCCGCATAAGGCACTGTTTGCGAGTAAATCTTTAATGGGATTACGTCTGTCTTTAGATTCGTGAAGTTTATATGGATAGATTTCGTTTCGTTCAACTTCATCCTCCATCGCTTAGTCCAGTTTAGGACATTGTTGACAGCAGATTGTAGTTTACTGGTGGCTTCTACAGCTGAGTTTCCAACTGCAAGAATAGCAGTGTCATCAGCAAAAGTTGCAGTAAGTGTATCCACTGGTTGTGGTAGGTCTCTTGTGTATAGTAGATACAGTATGGGGCCAAGGACACTGCCTTGTGGAACACCTGCATTTAGTTTCCTCAGTTGGGAGTACTCGTCATCGTATTTTACTCTGAATAATCTACCTGCCAGGTATGACTTAAGAATTTGGAAGAATTGGGTCGGAAGGTCCCTTTGCAGTTTGGCGAGTAATCCTTGATGCCATACTTTATCAAACGCTTGCGAGAAATACAGCTGAACATATTTTCTTTTCTTCTAACGAGCGTTCAATCAGGTTCGTGATCCTGTGTACCTGGTCTATTGTGGAGTGTTGTTCTCTAAATCCAAATTGATGTGATGGAATGAGGTCTCTTTCTTCTATAATAGGTTTCAGTCTTTTGAGGAGTAACTTTTCAAAAAGCTTGGATATGACTGGCAAGAGAGAAATCTGTCGGTATGATTTCTTGTCATCACTAGGCTTGCCTGGTTTTGGTATCATTATTATCTCAGCTACTTTCCATTGCATCGGCACGTACTTTAATCTGAATGAAGCGTTGACAAGGTGAAGTAACTTTCGGAGACCTTTTTCGGGTAATTCTTTCAGTATTTTCCCAGTTATTAAATCGTATCCTGGGGCTTTCTTGGAATTTATGTTGGTCCTTATTTCATTCTTTATTTCAGCTAGCGTTACAGGTAGTATTGTGTAAGCCCCCTTTTTGTCGGAACTACCGTTTCTGGCTTTAATTACTGGCTGAAGGCCTGACGTTACGGAGGCACCAGAAATGATCGTTTCGGGGGGCTGCCAAAATACGCAGACTACCACCTTTATTGAAGGAAATCGGGTGAGTAAAAATACGTGTGAAGGTAATTACGAAAGAAGTTTATTTACAAAAGAGTTAAACGAAACGTTAGTGGTAGATCGAACGATGTAGGGGTTCACTGAAGGTGCTAAATTAGATATTACGCTGAAGGCCAAAACGTTACGTTACAATAGAAATACAAGCAAGGGCTGAAGGCAAGAGCGTTACGACAGTGTTACTGACAAAACCGAAAAAGGGGTGCTGAAGGCCTGGCGGGAAAGTTACTTGAGAATGAGACAAACAAAAGGTAAGTAATATGAGAATAAAATAAAGAAAGAAATGAACTTAGCCTAAACAAGATCGTTACGATATCATTACTTGAGAACTATATGAAATAAATCTTCCGTGCTAGGTACGGAAATTACAACATAAAAATGGGACAACTGATACAATAAAAAAGGGAAAATGATTGACCTGTGGGCTCCGTGTGTCGCTGGCGTTACTGACGCGTTTCGACGAAGGGGAGGGAGGATAAGGGGGGAATAATGCAGAGGTCGCCCGAAGGTAAGACGTGCTTGAATGAATGTTATGAGTCTCTATCTCAGGGAAACTGGGGAAGGGGCTGGCGTTACGATTTTCAGAACTCACTTGAAACTCGTTCACTGATCGCACGTTACGTTACTCGCGTTACCGTTACTCTTCACTTGGCATAGAAGCCCACACACATTGACGTAAAAACATCGGTCACACTGGCAGAAAGACAACTGGCACCTGGCGGAGGCAAGGGAGCCCTTAAGAGGTGTTTGTCCCCGCCACTGGGGCTGCGCAGCGGCCATCGGTCAGCTCGGCCGATGAGGGGACAACCGCTGAGAGGGAAGAGACGGGGGCCTACAATTGTACACTCATCAATCTTTTCAATTTTCATTGTATGTTCTTCTTCAGTCTGCCTATCAAAGGGTTTGAATGTGTCCTCCAGGTACATTGAAAAGAGATCTGCTTTCTCCTTTGCATTTCTTGCCCATGTACCATCTGCACATCTAATAGGGGACACTGGTACCTTGGGCCGCTTCAGATCTTTTGTAGCTCGCCATAAAGAGTATTCAGTATCTTTTTCGGGAGTGAGGCTGTGCAGATACCTGGCCAGAGTCTCATTTTTGATTTTTTTGGTCATTGTCTTCAATTCATTACATAGCCGATTCAAGTTTCTCTTATTTTCAGGTGTACGATACCTCTTCCAAATTCTCCTAGCTCTTCTTTTCGCCCTCACGAGTTCCCTCACTTCAATGGGATAGTTGCTGTGCTTACTGGTTATTTTCTTACTGGCGTACAAGCCCAAGCTGCCTGTTGGACGCTGTTTATAAAGGTGTCCATCTCCTCCTCGATTTGCTCAGGGGTTCTTAGTGACACATCTAGGTTTGTTTGTTCATTAAGTATTTCTCTAAACAATGGCCAGTTTGTGTGTTTGCTGCTTAGTTTCGGTGTCGTTTCTTTCAGTATCACCGTTTCATTAAGTGACATTATTACTGGCGAATGATCTGACATCAGGCCATCACTGTCTTCAGTATGTAGTTACTGGAAAGCCCTCTCACCACAAAGAAGTCTATCAAGTCTGGTACTTTTCGGTTATCTGTTGGCCAGTAGGTGGGTCCTCCTCCAGAGTGAAAATCACAATGTAGTTCTCGCCCCGCAGCTAACAGTTTCTTTCCTTTGGGGTTTTGTAATCTTGATCCCCAGTATTCATGTTTGGCGTTGAAATCTCCCCCCAAAATAAATTTTCGTCCTATCTCATTAAATAGATGTTTGTAATCTTCTTCTGTCAGTGAGTACCGTGGTGGACAGTAAATTGCAGCTACACTTATTTCATGATTTTTTATTCTCAGTTTTATTGACACTACCTGCATTTCATCTTCCTCGATTTTGAGATGTTCATAGTGCTTGATGTTTTCTTTGGTAAGCACGGCTACCCCCCCACGCGCACGGTCGGCAGGATGAGTTGAATGGTAAAAGCTGAACCCTTTAATACTCGCGAATGATGATCGCGTGAAATGAGTTTCGGATATCAAACAAATGTCAATGTGTTCGTTGTTTAGAAAGAATTCCAGTTCTGAAATCCGCTGCCCTAAGCCATTCGCATTCCAGGTGACGACTCGTTTACTATTTACTCGTTCAATTAGGGCTTTGACATCTTTGTTTTGTTCGTCCATTCTGCTAAGAATGGCTGCTAGAAGTTCGTCTGTTGATTGTCCCTTCATTTTACGGGTTTCACCCCGACCAAATGCCTGAGCATAAGTTAGAGTTTTACTTTCCTTTTCATTCATGACTAGGCTTATCTTTCTTTGGGATGTACTTCCCCTTCTCTCCACTACCTTTGGCTGTTGAGGAGTTTTTTTCGTCTTATCTCGCAGTTTCTGAAGTTCCTGGGCAACCTCACATCCGCGATAGTTTGCTGGATGATTTTCTTTGCAATTCACGCACTTTGGAGGCGTTTCCTTAGTCTTGGTGCAGGTAATTGTGGTATGTTTGCCTGCACATTTCACACACCTGGGCTCCATTTGGCAGTACCGCTGTGTATGATTGAAACCCTGACACTTCTTACACTGTGGGATCATGCTAGATGTTTTTCTGAGTTGTTCAATTTTCACTTTCAAGTGTGCTATCGTAGCAATTTGGAATATTTTCTCGATGTGTTCATCTTTTTGAAAAGTCAGTATGAAGAGTGGCAAGCCCTTCATAGCGGTAGTTTGCACTCCTTGATCATTAGAAAACCTTTCCTTCTTTTGCAAGTTAGTAGCCTCCAATATGTTGAATCCTTGGTTCCTTAGGTCATCCATGATATCTTCGGGTGGGCAGGATGGATGCAGCCCTCTCGCGACCACTTTAATGGGCCGCTCATGGTTGTTTTCAAATGATTACCATCTAATCTGTTCCTCATTTAGCTTTTTTGATACAGCCCTGTATGCGTCACTATCAGGAACATTGATTTTATAGACATTATTGCTAAGTGTCTTAGATTTCCAATTGGTGCTCGTTACAGAGCCGATCAATGAACTAATTACTTTGAAGTCCTTAACTCCGGTAACATTAATCGGCGGTGGGGGATGATCCTTCTTAACTTCAGTTTTGTTTTGGTTAGAGGATTCTCTTATGACCTCGGGAGATTCATCAGCTTTCCGCTTCTTATTTGGTTTAGATTTCTTCTTCAAAACCCAGTTAGTTTCCCTCTCAACATCGGATTCGTCCGTGTAATAGACCTGTTGCTGCTCAGATTGTTGAGAATTTTGAATTAATGCCTGATTTGTCTTCAACTCTTTTATTTCGTGAGGTACATCAACGACTTTTTGGTCAGCCTGTATTAAATATTCGCATAAGGAATTAATAATAGTATAGAGCTCACCGAATGCAGTATTCACATGCTCGTCTTGAATACGAAACGCCGCGGTACCAGCTCGGTGTTGCACAATCGCGAGTTTTGTTTTATCAACAATTTCCGCGATCGTCTCACCGCCGCCTTGCTCTTGTTCCATCACAACCGTGAAATCATATCCGGCACAATGTTTTTTGCGAACGCTTACTTTTTTCTCGAGAGCTCCGTCAGTTGTTAATCGGTCGGAGGTTTACGCGATACTTCTTTCAAATGATTTATTGCACCAAGTAACAACTTATTAGCAACATATTTTTGACATATATGTGAATTGATTGTAGTACAACTTAGATACTTAACTAAGCCGCTTATAGTTTTGAAAGTTAGGAGTGCAATTTCGTGCACTTAAACCGATCACTGATTTCACTGAACGGACTTATCGCGAGAACACCTTCACTCACTTCCACAGGTCATGAGGCTTCTTTCTCTTGAGACGTCTGAGTAGGTCGTCAACGTCGAGCAGCTGCACAGCTTCTTCATTGACGTGTACTTGTAACCGCTTGTGATGGGCTATGGCTTGAACCTTGATGACTTAATTGACAGTTGGTATGCGAAGTTCTTTGTGTAGCCGGACATTTCTGGTGTACAGGTAGGCGTCCACACGACATCTCAGCACATTGTTTTGGAAACGTTGGATAATATCGCGGTTACTTTGAGCGGTGCAGCCCCACAACTGCACTCCGTAAGTCCAGACAGGCTTGAGGACTTGATTGCACAGGGTTAATTTGTTCTGGATCGACATTTTTGAGCCTCGGCCCATTAACCAGTACATTTTCCTGAACTTAAGCACCAGTTCTTCTTTTTTCTTCTTGACATGCGCCTTCCAGCGCAATTTAGCATCCAGGGTCATGCCCAGGTATTTAGCTTCATTGGCGTACGATATAGTCTTGCCGTTGAGATGAAGGGGGAAATAGTCGAGCTTACGATTGGTAAAGTCGACATAAGCTGATTTCGCTTCATTCATCTTGATCCTCCTTTTTGATGTCCATTCTTGGAGTTTCTTAATAGATCTTCTGAGCTTGGGAATCGTCACGTGATTTGTTTCACCAACTGCAAGGACAGCTGTGTCATCTGCAAACATTGCTATTGTATTCTCCTCTCGTTCTGGCATATCGCTGGTGAACAGGACGTACAGGAGTGGGCCAAGTACACTTCCTTGGGGAACTCCAGCATGTATTCGGTGCACTTCTGAGTAGGCATCTTCATGCTTTACCCTGAAGAATCGATCTGATAGATGGATTGCAATAATTCAGCATATTTTGCTGGCAACATTCTTCGGAGCTTGTGGTTTAGTCCATCGTGCCAAACTTTGTTAAACGCTGAATGCCACCCAAATATTTCAGAATATTTTTCATTTTTCATAGTAAACCTTTTGCTTTTTCTTTTTGTATTACTTTGTAAAGTATCTTATTTAACTACACTGTATAGTACCTCATTGTGCGCTCTCTGTCGTTGTGCAACGACTAAACTTTGTAATTGGCGTGAGCCGTGTGTTAATAAATAAAAAAAAAAAAAAAAAAAAAGAATACGCAGCGAACGTTTTAAAGAAAACCGAAAACTCCTGAAATTACCGGGAATGGTATGAGAGAGAGAGAGTGAGAGAGAGAGAGAGAGAGAGAGAGAGAGAGAGAGAGAGAGAGAAAGAGAAAGCATGATTTATTATATATATAACAAAAGTTGTAATACAATATGAAGTCGAGGAGTCATGCATAATCATGGTCCGAAGACCGTCTGATAGAGTTCGTTTCACAATCCATCCTTCCAACCAGTAAACAAACAAAAAATCACATAATATTATCATAATATATATCACAATATATAGCATATTATGCTAGTTATAAAATATTTTCCCAAAGTCCATATTCTTTCATAGCCTCTACTCTAAGCTGCCCTACAAAAATTAACTATTCTAATATCACAGTTTCTTAACATATTCAAATACTCTGGTTGCGCAATTTCTCTTTGGCCTAAAAATCTTTGCCTGACTGTCATGTAGGCTGAGCATGTGCCCACAAAATGGAACGCGTTTTCCGTCTCGTCAGAACTACACAATGGGCACGTCTGAACCCTGTCACCAAATGGACGATACCTCAGTGCCAAAAGATCGCCCCGCAATTTAAACAGCCATCTCGCCTCGGTAAACCCCTTGCACTGTAAAACTGAAACGATTTCTTTCGAGTTCCTCCTCTGTTCCAGATACTGGAGATGATGCTCTGAAAGGGAAGCACTTCTTTCAACATCCGCCCACATACATGCCGACATTGTTTTTAGGGACTCTTCAATCTGGGCCCTCAGATCACGCACGTCACCACGTCTATCCAACGTAATTCCATACTTGGCCGAGAGCTCATTCCATTCTTCGGCAAAAAACACATTTTGTTCCAAACACCTTTTAGCCATAAAATTTGGGAGTCGTTGCTCTGGTAGCTTCAATACTTTCAAGATATATTCTAGGTGTGTACAAGAATATAGGACTAATTTTGGTTTATTATCTTCGATAATGAACCATTGGAATCGCCCAAAGAAAAAAAAATTTTAACCCCCCCTCAAAATTTGTTGGTTTACGTTTCAAGATACGTAGATTCAGAAAATCGAATAAAAAAAAATCCGTCCGTCCGCCGTACGCCGTCCGCCGTACGCCGTCCGCGCCACTTTGCCCAGTTAGCGTTGAGTTAAAATTACGAAATTTTTTTTATGGGTTTCGACCAACCCCACAATGGTCCTCGAAACTTTTCAGAACCCTAGGTCAAGGGGAAGGGGTTCAAAACGAATTATGAAAATTTGAAAATCTCATATCTCGAAAAATTCATATAGAACGGTATGTTTTTTATTTCATATTTAGATAGAGTTTGTTCCGTAGAATTTTTTAAGACCATCCGCAGCTTTGTAGGACCAGCCGTTCGTTCACAATGACGGCTCAAAGATTGTGCCTCACACCACGATCGTGACTCAAACTGTTGAAATACAGGTCCATTTTCATACTAACAAGCTCTTTGGAACATCATATGGCTTAAGTGATGTCGAGTTTGTTGTTCTGAGGTGCGTTTCGTGCTACTGAAATGAAGGTAATTTCGAATGTTTGTTGGTAGGTACTTCTTTTATAGAAAAATTATTACCGACGTAGTATTAAAAACCCCAGAATTATATCGTATTAATTGATCATAATTAATAATAATTATCATTAATAATAAATACGATTTACCTAACAATAAATTATAATAATTTTCACTAGGTACTTGATAAAATTGTTAATAATTAGTGATAATTGATAATAATAATTAATCTAACATTTAGGATATAGACATTCAGACCTAGTGATCTAGACAGAAGGGTGATCTGTACAAAGAAGATAATGAACCGTTGTGTCAAGAATTTGCAGAGTTTTTGTTTCTATATACAACATATAATTAGGCGTGGACATTGGTAACCCAAACACAGATTTAACAAAGAAACGCAGCACCGACTCGACCTTATCACTATTTACAAAGCCCCAGACCTGAGCTCCATATGTTAGGATCGATCTCACAGCTGCATCGAAAACTTTAACTTTATCGCCCCACAAAATTCTTTGCTGTGACAAATGGTTTCCACAAGCTCATTATTGCAGTTTTTGATGCCGCAACCTTATCCTCAATGTGCGGGTGGATAGATAACGTTGGCGTGAGCGTTAATCCTAAATATTTAAACCGGTTCACTACCTCCAATTGCTGACCGCCATACGTCCAGCGCTCCTTACAACTAGGCTTCCCACCGTTACGGAACACCATGATTTTTGACTTCTTTAAATTGAGTTCCAGTCTCCACGCCGGGAATGGTATGTGGTGTAGTGTATGGTATGTACTAGATAATTTAATACTAATCGATTATTTTCAATAATATTAGTGACAATACGTAATTACATTATGCAATTACTCTAATTACATTGGAGTTAACTCTGCCACATAACAATACAGTAGTTTCTACGCGATTTTCTTAACCTTAAAGAAGCAGAAATTACATTTAATGTAATTTCTGCTTCTTTAAGGTTAAGAAAATCGCGTAGAATTTTGAGAAATTTAGAGAAATTCAATGTCATATCTCGTAAATTTCCAACTGAACGGTACAGGTTTCAGTTCGCATTTCAATAGATCTTAATTATTCTTCAGAGGACAGCCCAGAGCGTTTTACGACCAGCTGTTCGTTCACAATGAGGGTTTTTCGGTAGAGCCGAGATCGTCAACTCGAGCGTGAATCAAACGGTGGAACTCCGGGCTAACAAATTACAATGATAAAAATCATTTTGTTACTTGTGGGACTCACTGAGATAATTGTATGCTGTACAGTGGTTTATGCAGGTGGGTAATGTATGCAGAATACTACAAACGCTGCCAAATAATTTACAGCGTTTTTATTATCTGGATTTTCGGAATGCTCGTTACTTGACCATAACAGTTATAGTTGCAGTTAGTTGGTGGAACCAGAACAAATTCACGATTACTCACATTCGGCGGTTCAAACGCACGCTCACGAGCATTCAGGTCACATTTTCTGAGGTTGAATAAGTCTCGTTGGCACAAATTGCCGTTGAAATCTTCAGACTCACTTCATTATCCACTTGATGATATTTGAGAAATTTGTTGGTATGAAGAGGAGGGAAAGAAAGGTCTTCTAAGGGCCGGTTCATCAATGGCATTTATTCGACGAATAGCGCCATCTTATTCGGCGAGTAGCCGTATTCGACGAATAGATCTCATATGACTGTTCATCAAGTTGAGTTATTGGGAGAATAGGATGTATTCGGAGTATAAAGTTATTGGACCGTTGAAACCTCCGAACAAGGCTTTATTCGGCGAATAGACGAGTCAAAATGGCGGCACTTTGAGTGCAAATAATGTAATAATAATTATTACATAATTACATAATTATTATGCTTATGCCTATTATGTATAGGGTTATTTGTATATTATGTAATAAAAAGTACTAAAACATCATGGCTTGAAAGAATATTGGAAACTTTATTCATTTTAAACTTCTCCTCCTGTAACAATTTGATGCGAAGATCGGCTTCAGCAGCGAGGAGCTGGCTTTCGATTTGTTCGTTTGCGCGTCCGTTTTTTTATTTTCAAGGATAAAAGTGGTGGTTTATTTTCGTTTGGTGGTTAGTTCGTCGCGAATAAGTTTTAATTTTGAAGGAAGAGAACGAGAACACCATGGACAAAGGTAAGTAAATTGATGTTATCCTGGTCGAGTCGCCCTGCTCCGTGTACAATTACCTACGTAATATTTCAATAAATAGGTATTCTGCTTGGCTTTATTCTAGCGAAGTGGCAGAGATCGGCAAATTTTTCAGAGGCTGATTCGAAGCTATGCTTGAACTGGTTCGCCAATTTAACTAATAGCTTCGAATCAGCCTCTGAAAAATTTGCCGATCTCTGCCGCTTCGCTAGAATAAAGCCAAACAGAATATTTATTGAAATATTACGTAGGTAATTGTACACGGAGCAGGGCGATTCGACCAGGATAACATCAATTTACATACCTTTGTCCATGGTGTTCTCGTTCTCTTCCTTCAAATTAAAACTTTTTCGTAGCAACGAACTAACCACCGAACGTAGAAAGTAAACAACAATCTACTCAGAATTCACAGAAACTGGAAGGTAACACTATGGTTACAGCACCTTCTCGATAAAAAAAATCGATTCTGACCTTATTCGACAAACACTTATTCGTTCAATAAACTTCGTTGGATGAACAGTTATAAACACTGCTACTATTTTATTCGTCGAACAGTGTTATTCGGCGAATTGTTACCCACCGGTTTATACGGCTGATTGATGAACCGGCCCTAAGTCGAATAACGACGAATCACATCTAGTTTATACTAACGAAAAAGAGACACTTTCATTCGCGGCTCCCGAGAAAAAAAACTCTGCAAATTCTTGACACAACGGTTTATTATCTTCCTTGTGCAGATCACCCTTCTGTCTAGATCACTAGGTCCAAATGTCAGGATCGTAAATGTTAGATTAATATTTATTATCAATTATCACTAATTATTAACAATTTTATCAAGTACCTAGTGAAAATTATTACAATTTATTGTTAGGTATTAATAATTTGTATTTATTAATAATAATTATTATTATTAATTATGATTAATTAATACGATATAATTCTGGGGTTTTTAATACTACGTCGGTAATAATTTTTCTATAAAAGAAGTACCTACCAACAAACATTCGAAATTACCTTCATTTCCGTAGCACGAAACGCACCTCAGAACAACAAACTCGACATCATTTTAGCCATATGATGTTCCAAAGAGCTTGTTAGTATGAAAATGGACCTGTATTTCAACAATTTGAGTCACGATCGTTTTGTGAGGCACAATCTTTGTGCCGTCATTGTGAACGAACGGCTGGTCGTACAAAGCTGCGGATGGTCTTAAAAAATTCTACGGAACAAACTCTATCTAAATATGAAATAAAAAACATACCGTTCTATATGAATTTTTCGAGATATGAGATTTTCAAATTTTCAAAATTCGTTTTGAACCCCTTCCCCTTGACCTAGGGTTATGAAAAGTTTCGAGGACCATTGTGGGGTTGGTCGAAACCCATAAAAAAAATTTCGTAATTTTAACTCAACGCTAACTGGGCAAAGTGGCGCGGACGGCGTACGGCGTACGGCGTACGGCGGACGGCGTACGGCGGACGGCGTACGGCGGACGGCGTACGGCGGACGGACGGATTTTTTTTTATTCGATTTTCTGAATCTACGTATCTTGAATCGTAAACCAACAAATTTTGAGGGGGGGTTAAAATTTTTTTTTCTTTGGGCGATTCCAATGGTTCATTATCGAAGATAATAAACCAATAAGGTTTAATTCCGTCTCCCGGGTGTAAGACCGTGTTGTCGTTGAAAAACCTCTAAAAATTGAGACAACAGATTGGCAGCTGTAAAAGCTTTGGTGTAACACCTTCGCTGCTTTAGTTTCCATCTCATCAACCCCTCCTGCCCGTCTCTTCTGAGCACCGAAGGAATCAACTCAGCCTTACCTTCTCTACATTCAGCTATCCCGGTACTTCACTTGCCCTGATTGGCACTTACCCCTTCCCTGCCTGTTACAACAGGTTTGACAGATTGTTTTTCCTTCCCTTTTCCTTCCCATCAAGAGCCGGGATGTTTCCTTTTGCCGATCCAAGAGCCGATGGCGAGGAGGAGAAAATTACGGTATCAACTAATTGGATATTGGAGCGATCAATCAATACCTTAAGTTTTTTTTCGCCTCTCTTATTTTACCTTTTTGTTAGAAGTGGCAATTCAGCGAAATCCGGAGAGTGGCGCATCAACAAAGTTTGACTTTTACCTATAGGGAAAAAGGGTTGAAGCAATCAACTTTCACATATTTGATTTTTTGATTTGACAAGGGCTACAATATTATTTAATTAATTGCCATGTACATATTAAACCTAAGCACGGTAAGGCTGCTCTAAAACTAATCAACTACCTATTACAACGATGTCGATAGAGCCGGTTATAATTTTCGATTTTCCTCGACTCTGTAATTTAGTTAAAGCGATTTTGAGGTAAGGAGCCTATCCAGCGTGAATAGGTAGTCGGATAACAAGCTGCGATAGGGGGTGTCGCTTCTTAAGCGACGAAATACATAATATGAATACCTATATTGTATAGGTATAAAAACTCATTCTTGACAAATTCTGGACACACGGTTTATTATCTTCTTCATGCAGATCACTCTTCTGTCGAAATCACTAACTGATTTTATCAAGTTGAGAAAATTAATGTTAATTATTATTAGTTATTGAGTAGATAATAATTTTTAGTTAGGTATTATTAGTTATTATTAATTATAACTAATTAACTCGACATCTGAAACCATGCGCTGTTCGAATCAGCTGGGCCAGTATGAATATTGAACCGACCGGCGACCTCGAGATTCACTCTCATGTTGACGACTTTGAGCCGTCATTGTGAACGAATGGCTGGTCTTACAAAGCTGGCTTAAGTAACCAGATCTAAATATAAAGCCGGGAATACACTTGCGCCGAGGCAGGCCGCGCACCGCACGCGCAGCCTCGGCGCGCCGCGATGCTCAAGTGTGTACGGGTCCCCAACTAGGCCTGTGCGATTATTCGATTAATCGAAACCTCGATTCGATTATTTTAATAATCGTCGATTATTTTGAGGTCTCGATTACGATAATCGTGATCGATAATCGAAATGAGATATGTGATTATTAACGATTACCGATTATTAACGATTACAGATTATTACCGATTACCGATTATTACCGATTATTACCGATTACCGATTATTACCGATTAGGCCTGTGCGATTATTCGATTAATCGAAACCTCGATTCGATTATTTTAATAATCCTCGATTATTTTGAGGTCTCGATTACAATAATCGTGATCGATAATCGAAATGAGATATGTGATTGAACTGTAGGGGCACTGAATGAGAACTCTGGAGGAATGGATAATATGTATATAATTGTACTTGATGCCAACTAGATACAGACTGACTCTCTGAGTCACGTACCTCTGTCTATATATATCGATACAGGGCTACCAACATAACAGTGATTATTAACGATTACCGATTATTAACGATTACCGATTATTACCGATTACCGATTATTACCGATTACCAATTATTACCGATTACCGATTATTACCGATTACCGATTATTACCGATTGCCGATTATTACTCATTACTGATTACCACAGTGTTTTAAATGTCAAAGGCGATTCTTTATGGCGAAACGATTGTTACCTTCACCCTTACGCCTTACGCCTTGCCTTTCTCCACCTCCACACCTTCACCTTCACCCTTCACCCTCCCTAGATTTCGGTTGTATAGGGGTGATTCCACGAAAAGTGTCAAATTTCGTGTCACACTTTTTCAAAGTGAATAACTGAACTTTAAATGTTGAAAAAGTGTTCAAAATCTGTATTACGAGGGTGGATCAAATATAAACGGGACTCTGACCTTTGTAATCATCGGTAATCGGTAATCGGTCGTCTTTATAATATAATTATTATTATATTATATTATATTAACATTGAAATTAAAGTTCAAATCGATTTTCACCACAAAATTCAACTTCAAATTATCGATAATCGATGAACTTTAGTATAATCGATAATCGATGCAACTTAATGTAATCTGTAATCGAAAAACTTTGTATAATCGAAACACTAATCGATAATCGAAACGCTAATCGATAATCGATTTATAAACGATTATTTGGAATAGTTTTCGATTGTCGATCACGATTAATCGAATCGAAGCACATTGCGATTATTTTTGTAATCGTCGATTACGATTAATTTTAATAATCGCACAGGCCTATCCCCAACACCGCGGCAAACAGCCTGCCGCGTGCGGTGCGCGGCCTGAGCCATCGACTGTCGGTCCATCAAAGTGAGCACGGACCGCGGCAGCCTTTTACGGTGCGAAGTATGGACGAGCTTGTGTGCCTCGCTGTAATTTGAAAATTCGTATCGCGGCACATCACATCGAGGCGCGCCGAGGCTGCGCGTGCGGTGCGCGGCCTGCCACGGCGCAAGTGTATTCCCGGCTTAAGGCGCACAAGTAACTTAACTGCAGTCTCGACTGAGATAAAGGACACCTGATACGCCCCACCCCAAACAGGAATACAGTATGTCAGTATAGAATAAACAAAAGCATGGAAGGTCATTTTCAGCGCAGAAAGGGACCGGAATTTATTGAGAAAAGAGAATACGAAAGTATTCTAGCTCATCATCAAAATTTAATTTGTTTAAGCAAATAGGTATTATTTAAACAATTTTACAGACAAGAAACCGAGTGAATATTGCATTGTGATCCAGTTCTGACCTATTTTTAAAATTTCAAGTCAATAGCTCATCATCAACATTTAATTTGTATTATTAAAAAAAGATATTCTTTAAACAATTTTACAGATGAGAAACCGAGTGAATATTGCAATGTGGTCTATCCCCGACTAAATGACGGTTAAAATTTCTAGACTGTAGTTTACCGGGAAGATGAAAAAAGGTAGGTAGTTTTATTCTGGGCGTCTGGAGGTTGGTTCACTGTGAACGAACGGCTGGTCGCACAAAAATCCAATTGGTCTTAAAAGATTCGTCATTTTTCAGGTCATTCAACAGTGAACTAACAATATTTGTTGTTGTAATTATTACACGGTTCAGTTAAATATTTTGAGATATGACATTGTCGAAATTTCAAATTTCGTTTTGAACCCCTTGCCCTTGACCTAGGGTTATGAAAAGTTTCGAGGACCATTGTGGAGTTGGTCGGAACCCATTAAAAAAAATTTCGTAATTTTAACTCAACGCTAACTGGGCAAAGTGCCGCGGACGGCGCGGCGTACGGCGGACGGACGGATTTTTTTTTATTCGATTTTCTGAATCTACGTACCTTGAAACGTAAACCAACAAATTTTGAGGGGGGGGGGGGGGTTAAATTTTTTTCTTTGGGCGATTCCAATGGTTCATTATCGAAGATATGTTTAAACAAAAATTGTAAATCGCATCTAGTCGATTGATTTTTTGTGGATGTATGTGAACTCTTCATGAATGTGAACACGGAACAGTAATTGACTTGGACTTTTATAGGAAGGAGAAGGTCTGGAGAGACGATGAAAGTTGGGATTTAGGCATTTTCGCAAGAATTGGGGTTTCAGTGTTTTCAGAGCTGTATGTGATAGATAATGTATAAAACCTTGACTGACCCTCATTCATACCAATGTACTAAGTCATGCTAAGTCATGGATCCCAATGTATTCCACTGGAAAACAACAGTTGTGGAGTTATAAGTCAAAACCCGAAGAAAGTCCGAAAATTCAGAGGTTACTGGCCTACCAAAAGCTTTGCCGCTCGAAATGTTATGTGCAAACCCTAAATTCATGTGATTAGGTCCCAAATAGACCAATTAATTTTCGATTGTAAAAAACTCTGCAAATTCTTGACACAACGGTTTATAAACCGTTGTGTCAAGAATTTGCAGAGTTTTTTACAATAAATAAATTATAATAAATTATCTTCTTTGTACAGATCAAGGAGAAAGGGTTCACAACGAATTTTGAAAATTTCAAAACTCGAAAAACTCAAATGGGACGGTGTATTTTTTATTTCACATTTAGAAGGAATTTTTTTTGTTTTAGAATTTTTAAAGACCATTTTTAAAGACGTAGGCTTTGCACTACGATGGATCAAAGTTGAAAAAAATCAAAGCTATCAACATGTTTATACTTGCCCAGCTGATTTTATAACAGTGCATGATTTTCGAATATCGAAATTTATCAATAATAAGTAGGTAATTCATAAACATTATTGTTTGATTTTGGGATAGAGGTGGGAACTATAAGTTATTTTTGGATCGAGCTTACCATACCAACTTCGAGATTTCGACGATGAGGTTCCCCGGCCGGGGTTTTTGACGAGCTGGGGATGACGTCTTCGTTCGCTCGATGTTGAGGGATAAGACAGGGAGAGAGGGAAAATGGTCGCGGATTGAACATATTCTTTTTTGAGAAATGAAAAAACTGAACTTTCAAGAACGGAGTTTTTAGGGATATGAAACACTGAACTTGAACAGAGGTCGGTGCTTACTCGACTGCCAATGATCAACTGAGCGAGCAGTGAACCCACCAACCTCCGACAGGAGGGGAGGACGTTATCAGCCTCAACTTTGGCCAATACAATTATTAATAATCAACTATAATTTACATCACTATAATAATTTAATCAACTATAGGTAATTTACATCACTAGATAATAATTATTAATAAATAATGATGATTAATAATAATTAATCTATCGAAATTACTATATCGAAATGAATGGTTTTTGAACCCGGGGTAGACCCCCCCCCCCCTTCACGCTGGGGGTTCTAGATTTTACGATTATAATCTTCGGACTAAAATGAAATCTGTTTTTTTTTTTTTTTTTTTTTTTGCAATGTTCAGTTTTTAACATGTTTTATTTTCATCAACGAATAATAATTCACAACGATAATAAATAAACACAATACGGCTTTAGATTTTGCTATCCGCCGGGGTCGCGCGTCTTCACCATCGAAGCAATTTTTTGAACACCACAAGGACATACGCAAACACACATATGTAGACGTAAATAAACAGATGAGTTGGCGACTTGCAATATATAAACGTCGCTATATGAGTTGAGATACATGAAACTTTTATCAATTCATATTAATTTCCAATTAATTATTAGGTATTAATTAACTAATTCTTAAGTTATTAATATTCATTCATTACCTCTTATTTATCAATAAATGCAATATTAATCAATTCATTCTTATTGACAAAATCTCCCTTTTATTTTATTTTGCTCTTACGAACTTCCAAAGGCATTTCTGACAGACTCTATCAACTATTGAAGTTATACCTGTCAATCCACTCCTTTCTGTACCTCATCGCAGCGATCACAAACCAACCCAGCCTAATCCAATTCTTTCCATTTAAAAATTCATTCGCCAACTGATCGGACATAAACCCAACAGATTCTTTCGTAATTCACTCAAAATAGAACACCTTGCGAGAAAGTGCAGAAGGTCTTCGTCCTCACCAGAATTGCACATAGCACATGTATAAATCCGATCCTCTATCCACAATTTACAGTTCAAGTCCAGCATTTCACACCTAGTTTTACATATAATTTTTACAACATTAAATGTTAAATGCTCCTGTTTCATATAATTAGGAGGACTCAAGTTCTTATACAATACGTGAAACCGTGCGTTACTTGCATCAATCGTACACCCCTCAATGAAAGACTGTCTTAACCTAACTCGCAACCTTTCCCACTGGGTTAGAATGTCACTCGGGTTGTCGGGATTTATACTGAGAGTCATATCATTTTTTTCAGCTAGCTCAGACAGAACTCTATACCAGGACACTCGCATTTTCACGACTTCCACTGCGACCACCCGAGTGAATCGTGTTGAGGCACTCCTGAATATTTTGACCAAACTTTTAATAAATGAGTCTAACGTATATATATATAGCTGATCAACACCAGTTTCCAAATAGATCATATAATCAGGCGTATTCATTGGTAATGACAATAGCTTTTTTATGAAGAATTTCTGTAACTTTTCAACGATTTCGTAATGTTCATATCCCCAACACTGGCAACCATAACAAACTATCGCTCGACTCACTGACTCAAATATTTTATATTTAGCTGACATGGGTACAAGGGAATTCCCAATGAGATTTGACCATACAGTATTAAGTCCAATTTTCGCCTGTTTTAATTTCTTTGCAAGATGAGGTTTCATATTAAGCTCTGGCGTTAGTGCAATCCCTAAGTAGTCATATGTTTTAACAACCTCAATAGGATTACCATTTAGCTTCCAATTTTCTTTTCTGGATAATTTTCCTCCTTTTCTAAATACCATTATTTTAGTCTTTGTTAAATTCACCGTTAAATGCCAACGCTCCATATATTCATGCAGTCGGTTTATCATAACCTGCAGAACACCTGGTTAATCCGCGATCAGCACAAGATCATCTGCGAAATGAAGTACATTGATTCGAGTATTATTAATTATTATTCCTCCTCCGATTTCATCTGAAAGATCATTCAAAAATATGATAAAGAGGTACGGAGATAATTTATCACCCTGTCGCACCCCTCTGAATGTACTAAATTCCTTCGATAAGCCACCTTTGTTGCAAACTTTAGCTGTAGTATTCGTGTACAAACTTTCAACTGCTCTAACAAACCTTCCAGATACTCCCATTGAATAGAGTTTGTAATACAATTCAGATCTAACCAAAACATCAAAAGCAGATTTAAGATCAATGAAACACACATATAATCTTTTTTTCCGTTTAGCTTCCTTCCAACACTTAACAATATTCCAAAGAATGAAAATATTGTCAGTGGTCGATCTTCCTTTTCTAAACCCAGCCTGTCCTTCAAACATTAATTCTTTTCCTTCAACCCAATTTGTAAGTTTGTCCGTCAACATACCAGTGTATATTTTAACTCCAGCGTCCATAAAAGACAAACCTCGATAGCTAGACGGCAACGTAGGATCTCCTTTCTTAAAAAGGGGATAGTTGATAGATTCCCCGAAATTCAAGGGCACTCTTCCGGTCTCATAATAACCATTGAAAAGCTTCAGGATAACAGACAACAAGTAATCAGAACCATGTTGATAAAATTCGTATAAAAATGTTTTTGCAATGTTTATTTACATTAAGCCATGGTTTTACAAAAATGTATCTTAAATTAATTTTTACAAATAATATAATTTACAACTGCATAATATAATAAATCAAATTTTCCTTATAAAAATACATTGAACTGGCAAATCATGTAACTGGCAACATCTGTAATCTGGTTGAAATAATATATAAAATTTCCTAATAAAAGTGCATTACTTATGGTGAATTAAATCCGTATTCCGGTATTAAATCCGTATTAAATCCGTATTCCGGTCTAATTATAAATTTTATAAATGTACAAACGTCATCCTACACTTCCCCATTTTCTCTCCTAAGTAAGGTCTGGTAATTGAATGGGTTTACCTTGATATTTTCATGTACCTTTTTAAACATAACATCTCTGGCGTTATTGAATATCGGACAACTCATAATTAGGTGTTCCAGATCCCCAGTAGGGTGACCGCATTCGCAAGTTTCGTCCTCTCTCCAACTGATTCGGTATAGGTACGTCGGACAGATTCCGTGGTTGGCACTGAGTCTACATATTACTCAAATCTCTCGTTTCGGTTTGTCTATACTTTTGAACCATGGTACAAAATTAATTATGGGATTTATATTTTTATAAAATTTACCCTTGGTCTCTTGCTCAAAAAGCTTTTGCCAGCTTGCACGAGTTTCACGTTTTGAAATTGCATAATATTCCTCTTTTGGCAGATCCGGGTTCATTGTTTCCCCTCCATGCGCAGCGATTTTCGCTGCCTGATCTACTCGTTCATTATAAATTAACCCAACGTGAGACTTGACCCACACGAATTCAACATCTATCCCAGCGATCCTGCAACTGTTGACTAAATTCACTACCTCAACAATGAGATGGTTTTTGAATTTTAGCGAGGTAAAGGGAGGAAAGGGTTTGTAAGGTGCTGAGGAAGTCTGTGCATATTATGGCATTATGACTTGAAGGTTGAGCAGGCAAACGGAGAAGTTTTACAGCTTGAATTATTGCAATCACCTCAGACGTATAACTACTAGTTTCCTAGGAAACAGCTGTGGCAGCTTGAAGCTTAGGACTATCCCGGAGGTCACAAAACTGCCGAACCCACCAAAACCCCTATTTTTGAACCGTCTGTGTACTTAAATCTGCGTACTTTAAATAATAATAATCAATCTACCATTTAGTGACCGAGACACAAGAAAAATCTGCACAAAGAAGATAATTAACCGGTGTGTCAAGAATTACAGAATTTTGCGATAAAATGGGTTTGTAGCGCTCTTTGGAAAATCGTCAAGATTACGTTGGATTCGTAATATTCGTGGAACGGCGGTATGAGTAGTGGAAAGAGGGAGGGGGGGGGGGAGACGTAAAGGCCTCTTTCTACACCTCTGCGTCCACCCACACCTGCCCGCCTTCCTCTTTCTCACCCACTTCCACATTCATATTCACCCACAATTTAAATTTAAGCAGATGTGCCGGGGGAGGGAGGGAGAGAGAGAGCTCAATGATTATAAGATAACCCTCGCCTCCCCCTCACAATCACACACACCCGCCCGCCTTCCTCGTTCTCACCCACTTTCGCATTCACATTCAGCCACAATTTAAATTTATGCAGATGTGCCGGCGGAGGAGAGGGAGAGAGAGAGCTCAATGATTATAAGACAACCCTCGCCTCCCCCTCACAATCACCCACACCCGCCCGACTTCCTCATTCTCACCCACTTCCGCATTCACATTCACCCACAATTTAAATATAAGCAGATGTGCCGGGGGAGGAGAGGGAGAATTGAATTGAATTGAATATCGTTTTATTTACAATCTCGCAACTTTTGGTCATAAATGACCACTCTTACAATTAACGAGATGAAATATATAACTTATAATAACCTGTCTACACCCTACACAAAAATATTTAAATCAATACAGTTCCTTTTTTATAAAAAACACACAAAAAAAAAAACACTTATATAGGTATAAATTTCATCATTAGGTCAGTAAACTTTGCTATATGCGCTACAATTACAAATAGAAAAAATAAATAAACCCGCGATAACTTAAATACATACTTCATTATTATTATCTCCTCTTTTTTCATATCAATATGCTTCCAACAACATATTTTTCAATTTCTTCTTGAAGCTCATGTAAGTTTCGATCGATTTAAGATCACTCGAAAGCCCATTATACAACTTAATGCTATTAGTCAAAAACGAATTGTGATATACGGTTGTACGACAACTGGGTAACCTAAATGTTGTATTCCTATTTCGTGTATTAATTATTTGGCCTATTGCAGCAAATGTCTGGTATTTTTCAAATAAATACAGCGGTTTTTTATTCAACAGTATCCTGAACGTTGTAGTAACAATTGCGTACTGTATAATATACATATTATGTTCATTAATTTTCAACATTCGCAGCTGCTTGAATTTATCATATATCCTGTCATCATACTGCAGATTCATCATACATCTTACACTTTCATTTAATTCTCTTTGCAGTGCCATACATCCTTCATAGTTCAAATCCCACATGACTGGTAAGCTATACAACAGGTGTGGAATCACTAATGCTTGATATAATCTTTTCTTAACATCCACAGTCTTCAGCTTCAATAGTTTTTTAAAAGAATAGTGATATGAATGAAATTTGCTGACAATGACATTAATCTGTTCAGTCCAAGACAAATTGTCTCGTATGATAATCCCAAGGCATTTTACACTGCGAGAATACTCTACAATGACTCCATTCACTGCAATTCTAGAACAATCAGTCACCTGAATACTTGACAATAACCTTGAATGTCCCATAACCATGCTTGTACACTTCTTAGGATTTATCACTAAACCATGTCTCTTTAACCATATAGATAAATCCCGTAGATCTTCATTAACCTTCTGAATATTATTTTCTAAATCCTGTTTGTTTGTTCTAAGATACAAATTCACATCGTCCGCATAAATACTTCTTTTACAAAACTTTATTGCACCCGATAGTTCATTTATACAGGGTGTCTAGGGTTTCGATGGGACAAACTCAGGGAATCGATTCTGCAGATAATTTGCAACTAAAAGTGCCTCTTAGAGTTTTTTTTTTTAGAGGCTTCATTTTGGAGTTATTTACGATTTAAGATTTTTTTCGTGTTTTCGACCCTAACTCAGTTAAACGGCCATAACTCCCTTAAATAACTATGTAAAGTAAAAGTTGAGGATACCGTTGGAAAGAGCATTAAATTTCCTATCTCCTTGATTATAAAATCAAATTGTTTCGATTAGTCCTCATTGGTGAAAAAATGGTCAAAGTCCAAAGTGTGAGCATTTTTTAAGAATCACCATTTTGGTTTATTATCTTCGATAATGAACCATTGGAATCGCCCAAAGAAAAAAAAATTTTAACCCCCCCTCAAAATTTGTTGGTTTACGTTTCAAGACACGTAGATTCAGAAAATCGAATAAAAAAAAAATCCGTCCGTCCGCCGTATGCCGTACGCCGTACACCGTACGCCGTACGCCGTACGCCGTACGCCGTCCGCGCCACTTTGCCCAGTTAGCGTTGAGTTAAAATTACGAAATTCGGTTTCTGGGTTCGGACCAGCCCCACAATGGTCCTCGAAACTTTTCATAACCCTAGGTCAAGGGGAAGGGGTTCAAAACGAAATTTAAAATTTCGACAATGTCATATCTCAAAATATTTAACTGAAACGTGTAATTTTCAGTTAACTTTTGAATGACCTGAAAAATTACGAATCTTTTAAGACCAATTGGATTTTTGTGCGACCAGCCGTTCGTTCACAGTGAGCGCGCAAAGGTTTAGGAAAAACACTAATCTTTCGCGTCGAAAACGGCCGTTATGTGACCCAACCCTCAGACGCCCAGAATAAAACTACCTTTTGTCATCTTCCCGGTAAACTACAGTCTAGAAATTTTAACCGTGAGTCGGGGATAGACCACATTGCAATATTTACTCGGTTTCTCATCTGTAAAATTGTTTAAATAATACCTTTTTGTAATAATACAAATTAAATTTTGATGATGAGCTATTGACTTGAAATTTTAAAAATAGGTCAGAACTGGATCACAATGCAATATTCACTCGGTTTCTTGTCTGTAAAATTGTTTAAATAATACCTATTTGTTTAAACAAATTAAATTTTGATGATGAGCTAGATACTTGAAATTTTAAATATAGGTCAGAAATGGATGACATTTCAATATTCACTCGGTTTGTATGACATGGTATGAGTATGGTAAGGTATATTATTGTATGTATGATTTAGTACAGTATGATAAGATAGAAAAGAAATTCGTATGGTATGGTATGAGTACGGTGAGAATATGGTATGGTGCCGATTTGCAATACAGTCTGGTATAGACAGAAGGGTGATCTGCACAAGGAAGATAATAAACTGTTGTGTCAAGAATTTGCAGAGTTTTTCTTTCTTTTTTTGCGCTATTAGTACGAAAGTGTTTCAGTGGGCACTCCTCGGGAAAAACTTGCCCAAAACCTCAGCTTTCGAATGGTATAAGAAAAAAAATTTTACAGTGAAATTTGACGGAGAAAATGACGTTTGAATCCTGAAAAACGTGAGTTTTTAGTTGAAATCAACGTTTCTCACCAAAAGCCGACGTGCATCATGAAAACGAGTTCGATATCGCTATTTATGCGCTATTTAGCGCTATTTATCTATCTCAGAAAACAGGAGTGGACTTATGTTCAATCGAGGAGCTTCCAAACTCATGGTAAGTGACCTTTTATTTTGATTACTGTTCTTGGACTTTCGAGTACCTACCTAAGCTTTTTCAATAGGTCGCATTCACGATGAATCTTGTCTGGTCATTTCGATAAATCCAGATAACGAAGACGCCCGAATGCACTTAATCGGCATTGTGTCAAATGTATTCATTGTCTCAACATCATGCAGGTGTATTCAAACCGGGAGTTAGCCGATATCATTTTTATGTATGGCTTTGCGAATGGCAACGCTAGACTTGCCGCCCGCGAGTATGCTATAAGGTTCCCCGACCGAAGACATCCCAATCATAAAACGTTTCCTCTCGTATTCCAGAGGCTGATAGAAACAGGTTCCAGTTCGTACGCCGTTCGAGAGAGAAACTCAAGACCCAGCCAAAATGAAATCCGCATTTTGGACGCTGTGGACGACGATCCGAGAACAAGTACGCGGCGAGTAGCCCGACAGGTCCGAACTAATTGATTTTAGGCGCAAAGATAATGAATGACCTTATGCATGCATGTACCCAAATAAAACGTTTTTTTTTTTGTCTCTCAGGTTGGTGTATCGCACCAGCGTGTTCACCAGGTTCTCCAGAGAAATGGTTTATACCCATACCATTTCACTCGGGTCCAAAGCCTCCTGGCAAGGGACTACGCGTCCAGAATGATGTTCTGCGAGTGGCTTCTGTCTCAAAGACCCGGATTTGAGGATAACATTATTTGGACAGACGAAGCTACCTTCACCAGAACGGGTGTCTTCAACACCCGAAATACGCACAGGTTGGTATTAGGACTTCATTAGCTTAGGCAGGTGTAACTGCAATGATACACGTCCTCGCAACTGATGACAAATAATATTCATCAACAGGTGGGCAGAGGAAAACCCTTTTGCGATCCATGAGAGCCACCAACAATATGAATTTCGGGTGAACGTTTGGGCTGGGCTGGTTGGCCAGCACCTTGTCGGCCCCTTCATACTTCCTGCAACTCTCAACGCACAGAGTAAGGACAGAAAACCGAGTTTAAGTGGCCATTTTTATAAATGAGTAAAATTTGAGTTCAAATAATATTTTTCATCAATGATTTCTTCTTCCAGACTTTGAGGCACTTCTCAATGAGGAATTTTTCAACTTCATAGAGGACATTCCGCTAAACCGGAGGGGTCAGCTATGGTTTCAGATGGACGGTTGCCCAGCCCATAACGCCCGAATCATCCGTGATTGGATGAACGTCCATTTTCCAGGGCAGTGGATCGGTCGTTATGGACCGGTAGCCTGGCCACCCAGGAGCCCTGATCTGACCCCCATGGACTTCTACGTATGGGGTACACTAAAGTCCTTAGTCTACGCAGAAGCGGCGGACACGAGGGAAGCCCTCATCATTAGGTAAGTAGATTCCACGCAATAAGACAATTTTCAAAATAACAAAAAACCTACCAAAATTTTTGCGGATACAATGACCTAACTCTGCTTCAACCTAAGTGATTACTCAAACTAATACTATCTGTTTTTTCCAGAGTACAGGAATGTGTCGGGTTAACGCGAAATGAGCACCAGTTACGGAATGTCTCGAGGAGCGTGCGTCGGAGATGCCGCCTTTGTGTTCAGCAAGGAGGGGGGCATTTTGAGAACCTACTGTAATCACTAAATTAAATTAAGATGAAAAAAAAACGAGTTTCTTCTTAATTGCGGAGGCAAAGAGTGTCACCATTCGATTCAGCGTCAAAAAATGCATAAATAGCGATATCGAACTCGTTTTCATGATGCACGTCGGCTTTTGGTGAGAAACGTTGATTTCAACTAAAAACTCACGTTTTTCAGGATTCAAACGTCATTTTCTCCGTCAAATTTCACTGTAAAATTTTTTTTCTTAAACCATTCGGAAGCTGAGGTTTTGGGCAAGTTTTTCCCGAGGAGTGCCCACTGAAACACTTTCGTACTAATAGCGCAAAAAAGAAAGAAAAATGGTGATTCTTAAAAAATGCTCACACTTTGGACTTTGACCATTTTTTCACCAATGAGGACTAATCTAAACAATTTGATTTTATAATCAAGGAGATAGGAAATTTAATGCTCTTTCCAACGGTATCCTCAACTTTTACTTTACATAGTTATTTAAGGGAGTTATGGCCGTTTAACTGAGTTAGGGTCGAAAACACGAAAAAAATCTTAAATCGTAAATAACTCCAAAATGAAGCCTCTAAAAAAAAAACTCTAAGAGGCACTTTTTGTTGCAAATTATCTGCAGAATCGATTCCCTGAGTTTGTCCCATCGAAACCCTAGACACCCTGTATATATAGCAAAAACCAATCCAGACAAGGTCGATCCTTGCGGCGTCCCCCTAGAAGCAACATTCCACGATGATAAAGTACCCCTGTGTGTACGTACACGTTGCATTCGTGCAGAGAAATATGAACCGAACCAGCTCACTGCGTCATCTCTTAATCCAATACTACGAAACATGGCTAAAATCAACTTGTGGTCCACACTATTGAAAGCATGACTCAAATCAATGCCTGCAAACAAAGTTAACTCACTTCTATCCTTACCCTCCCTGACATCATCCGTAATATTGATCAGCGCAGTTTGCGTACTATGTCCTTTTCGATATCCTGACTGATACTTGTCTATAATACTGTGCTCTTCTATGTAAGTTATTAGTTTACCATAAATCACTTTATCAAAAATCTTTGCGAAAACACAAATTAAATTAATCGGCCGAAAACAGGAGAAATCTGTAGGAGGATTTTTTTTAACTAAAGGTAAAACATATGCTTCCTTCCATTTTTTAGGATATACACAATTCTGAATAGAGAAGTTGAAAATATGGCACAATACACAAATTAATTTATCAATCATAAGGTTTATCAAATTAATGGACACAGCATCTGGCCCCATTGCTTGGGATGAAATGGCTTTAATAGCAGCCTTAACTTCATTTGGTTCTACCTCTGAAAACTGAAACTGGTTCTGATATTGACGACCTTTTGTTTCATAATAACTTATTAGAAATAATAACTTATTAGAGAGAGAGCTCAATGATTATAAGACAACCCTCGCCTCCCCCTCACAATCACACACACCCGCCCGCCTTCCTCATTCTCACCCACTTCCGCATTCACATTCACCCACAATTTAAATATAAGCAGATGTGCCGGGGGAGGAGAGGGAGAGAGAGAGCTCAATGATTATAAGACAACCCTCGCCTCCCCCTCACAATCACCCACACCTGCCCGCCTTCCTCTTTCTCGCCCACTTCCACATTCACCCACAATTTAAATTTAAGCAGATGTGCCGGGGGAGGAGAGGGAGAGAGAGAGCTCAATGATTATAAGATAACCCTCGCATCCCCCTCACAATCACACACACCCGCCCGCCTTCCTCGTTCTCACCCACTTCCGCATTCACATTCAGCCACAATTTAAATTTATGCAGATGTGACGGGGAGGGGAGGGAGAGAGAGAGCTCAATGATTATAAGACAACCCTCGCCTCCCCCTCACAATCACCCACACCCGCCCGCCTTCCTCATTCTCACCCACTTCCACATTCACCCACAATTTAAATTTAAGCAGATGTGCCGGGGGAGGAGAGGGAGAGAGAGAGCTCAATGATTATAAGACAACCCCCGCCCCCCACTCACAATCACACACACCCGCCCGCCTTCCTCATTCTCACCCACTTCCGCATTCACATTCACCCACAATTTAAATTTAAGCAGATGTGCCGGGGGATGAGAGGGGGAGAGAGAGCTGAATGACTATAAGACAACCCTCGCCTCCCCCTCACAATCACCCACACCCGCCCGCCTTCCTCATTCTCACCCACTCCCGCATTCACATTCACCCACAATTTAAATTTAAGTCATTGTGGCGAGGGGTGGAGACAACTCCGGTTCCCTTTCATCAACTTTCTCCATCTTCCCGCTCGGCTCACCGCTTTCCGCTTCGTGAGGGGAAAGAACGGGAAGGAAAAGATGGTTCGCGAATGGTGGCCATACACACACGTTCTTTATTTGCGCGGCTGGTTACTTTATAGCTTTTCCGAGTCAAATTAAAGGTTTTCCGAAACAAAATAAAGGTTTTCCATTTCAAAATAATGATCTTCCATTTCAAAATAAAGATCGTTAAGTTGCGAATAAGCGACGCCTTGTTGATAATGGATAACGCTCGTATTCATCATGCTCATTCACTCCAACAGCGAATGGATGAGCTCGGACTTCATGTGAAATATCTTTCCTCTTACTCGTCTCAACTGAATCCTGCAGAAAAGGTGTTTTCTAAAGTGAAGCATCATGCAAGGAATTTGCTCAGCGAGCCATGTGAAAAGTTTGACTTTGTTTCAGTGATTGCTCGTAGTATAGTAGGGGTTTCAGTGATTGCTACGTAGTATAGTAGGGTTTTCTGTGGTGTAGATACTGTTACCTCAACCGATTGTTCCCTCTATGATAAAAAGTAGAGATAAGGTGTCAAAAATGACAAAACATTGAAGTAATTTTATAAGCGTGGAAGTTTAAGAAAGCAGGTGCAATGCGTTCTGAAAACGTTTATTAATTAATAATCATGATAATATCAATAAAGTCAATTAGATGTGAGTTTTTGAATGAATACCTGAAAACGAATCGAAACGAACAAGCTTCCTTTCAGCGATATGAATTCTTGAAGGACAAATTAATAATTTCCATGTTTTCAATGTTTCCACGTGTCCATGGTGATGCCGCGAGCACAGATGATGTTTGTATAAAACTGGAGTTTTACATCCCCCCACCCTCGGGGAGAGGCACCAACTTGGAGACGTGAAACATGTTCGACTCCTTCTTCCTGTGTCCTGTGTTCAGCTCAAAGATGGAGTTTGATATTTTCTTGATTATCTTCAAAGGTCCAATTCGTATCTCTTCTAATTTGTTCCTATTTATCTTTGAAGCATGGTCTACGTAAACAAAATCCCCTTCTTTGAAATCGTGGTGTTTTCTTTTTTTGTCGATCAATTGTTTGTTATAAGTGTGATTTTTAACTGTATTTTCGTAGGCTATTTCTCGATCTCGTATAAGATCGCGTTTTGGTTCGAGAGGTGCTGGAATTATAGGGCTGGTCTTTCCAAATAATAAGTATTCTGGGCTAAATGAGGTCACTGAGTGATCCGTGGAATTGTACTCCTGAACACATTCATCTGCTACCTTTGACCATGCTACTTAAACTTAGATTGTAGATTGCATCTATATCAGACCCTTCCCGAAGAACACAAAACAATCAATGTCGGAAACCTTGTTAAGAAGTTGGATGGCCCTCGAGATGTCTATGTGAATTACAATGAGGGTATAGATGTCAACAATTTTGAGGCAAAAGTAGACCACCTTGATTCTAAGAAAAAACAGGAAATCGAAAACTTGATACATAAATTCAATTGTATCTTCGCAAAAGACAAATTTGATGTGGGACGAGTAGAAGATCACGAAGCCCATATACCATTGTTTGAACATAAGTTTGTTTCAAGAAAGCCATACCGTTGCAGCATTCCAGACCAACAGGAAATCGAAAATCAAATATCCCAACTATTAAAAGTAGATTTAATAGAGGAATCTACTTCACCTTTTGCTTCTCCAGTAACATTGGCATACAAACGCGAGGAGAACAAAAAGAATAGGTTATGTATCGACTTCCGTGAATTGAACCGTTTAATAGTGCCGGAACCACAGCCTTTTCCACTAATTGAAGAACTGATCACAAAAACGAGAGGTTGTCGGTGGTTCACAGCACTGGACATAAATTCAGCTTTCTGGTCAATACCTATTCGGATGAAGGATCGATACAAAACTGCATTCGTGACTCAAGACGGGCACTGGCAGTGGAAATGCCTGCCATTTGGATTAAAGACCTCCCCTTCAATTTTTCAACGAATTTTAAACACTATTTTGAGACGGAATAACTTGAAAGAATTTTCTGTTTGTTATATGGACGACATATTAATTTTTTCTCAAACTTTTGAAGATCATATAAAACACTTGCATAAACTATTGGATGCAATTTGCAACGAAGGCTTTAGGTTAAAAATCACAAAGTGTAATTTCGCTAAAAATGAAGTTAAATATCTAGGACATATTCTCTCTGAAAATACAGACCGTCCACTTGGGGGAGATAACTTGACTGCCATACAAGGTTTTTCTATTCCAAAGACGAAAAAAAATGTTCGCCAGTTCCTAGGAAAAGTAAATTTCTACCACAAATTTATACCAAACAGTTCGACATTGCTGGAGCCCCTTCACAATCTATTAAGAAAAAATACAGATCTGAAATGGACGGAGCAATGCCAGAAGAGTTTTGAGGAAGTGAAAAAGCACCTTTGCTCTCAACCAATTTTGGCAATTTTCGACCCAAAACTCAAAATAATCATTGAAACTGATGCGAGTGGAGAGGGAGTTGGACCAGTACTTAAGCAGCTTCAAGAAAACGGCACAATGAAGCCGGTAGCGTATTTTTCAAAAAAACTGATGGATTATCAGAAGAAAAAGAAAGCAATTTACCTGGAATGCCTAGCAATGAAAGAAGCCATAAAATTCTGGCAACATTGGTTAGTCGGTCAAACTTTTCAAATAATAACGGACCACAAGCCACTCGAAAATCTTAAAAATCAATACAAGATCGGATGAAGAGTTGGGTGATATGCTGCTATTCCTTTCACAATTTAATTTTCGGGTCACGTATCGCCCAGGAAAGGAAAATATGGAAGCTTGTTCGTTTCGATTTATAAGCGTGGAAGTTTAAGAAAGCAGGTGCGATGCGTTCTGAAAACGTTTATTAATTATTAATCATGATAATATGAATAAAGTCAATTAGATGTGAGTTTTTGAATGAATACCTGAAAACGAATCGAAACGAACAAGCTTCCTTTCAGCGATATGAATTCCAGTGTTGCCAGACAACTTGCCTCGAAATTCCCTACGGACTGTTTCCGAAATCCCTACTTTTCCCTACAAATTCCCTACCGTGTTAAAAAATTCCCTACGCGTAAAATTTTGATTGCTGAAAATGTAAAAGAACAAAAGAAGATCACTTCCCTCCTAGTCATCTACAAAACGACAAGATCACTGCATTCACTGCTGCTGGTTTGGTTTGAGGATTGAAATAACCATTGAACCACTGAGTTGCACAATGTAATTTTTATTGCTGTCTCAATAATAGTTAGATTAGGTCCAGTCATTGTTTTTCAGGACAAGAATTGTTAGGTACTTGAGAAGTATCACTGAGATAAATATAAATATAATAAGGCTTATTACTAAGGCTCAAGAATGGTAGCATTGGTTACATTAGCCTTGGAATACCTATTTAAAAAATGTCGACGACCAGGAATGACTACGAGGAGAAAATATAATTAAAATGGTAAAACAGTAATAGTAAAACAAGTAACAGAAAAATTTGGGATTGAAAATAGAAAGAAGAGAAGTAAAATCTTAGGTTGATAACTCAAGAGGTTATCAAAAATAAATCAAAAACTATTCATCAAAGAGACCATCAAAAACCAATCAAATCGTTTTCGTCACTATCGAGGGATTGCTCGCTTTTATTAGAAGCGTATAAGCTCTATGACGCAAGCAACTTCATCATATTTGGTGTGATGGGGTGGTTGTAACAATTGGTACCTTCATATCCTTCATACCACTTAGTGGTTTTCCGATCACGAATAAATGTACTAAAATCGTATATTTATTCAATTTATCAGAATTTTGCCAGTGTTTGAATCACGTAACCTAGCTTGACCGAAAATCCCTACGTTCAGCGTAGGGATTCCCTACGCTCAATGCACCCCCAAAATTCCCTACGTGTAGGGAAAAATCCCTACATCTGGCAACACTGATGAATTCTTGAAGGACAAATAATTATTATTTCAATGTTTCCACGCGTCCATGGTGATGCCGCGAGCACAGATGATTTTGTATAAAACTGGAGTTTTACAATTTATAAACAAACATTTATTGAAAACAATATCATAAAACATTAACTCTAAAATATTCACTTTTTACGTTATAATTAATTGGTACAGATTGGTAGGTACACGCTTACGATTTTCCTTTTTTTATTAGGTACTAGAAATTACTTTTCTATTAGGTACTATACCTAATTACCTAATTTTTATTAGGTACTAGAAATTACCTACACATTTTTTCTACATTTACTTATTTTATAATGTTTACAATCTAAATTACCTATTCCGCATTAAACCTGACAAAAAGTATTTTTGATGACTTGTTCGTTTTCATACGATTTCTTCTTTCAGTCATTACTTGCCCAGCTTTGGAAAAAATCCGATCACATGAAACTGAACTGGCTGGTATGCAAAGCCTTTTCATGGCTAATTGGTAAATGTGGGGATATAAAATTTTCTTTGATCCCACCAAATTAAAGGATCAGAAAGTCGATGTAGAAGTGGCTCAGCCAAATATTTGTCCACTTCCACGATACTGGTTGTTTTTGAACTAGATGGAATTAAAGAACTAGATGGAATTGAAGAACTAAATGGAATTAAAGAACTAAATGAACTAAAAGGAACTAAAGAACTAGATGGAATTAAAGAACTAACGTTAAAAAAAATCGTTCCTGGAATAGGTTCTCACCGATTTTTGTGAAAAATAAATTTTTTTAGTTTATTGCATTTTTTGTCATTTAATGGAAATTTCTCAATTCGGTAGTAGAGTATTTCTTTCGATACGGACCAAAGTATCAATGAGTACCCATACTCAAATCATGAGAATCGATACCAAAAATACTTGGTATCGAAAGGAAATATTCGATACATTACTTGACTCGATCGGTATCGAACGTCCCTAGTGGAAAGTGTTGCAGCAACACAGACACTGGTCCATTTGGCGTCCACGAACGTACTGCGCTCCCCTTTGTGTTTGCAGAAAGACCGACAGCAACCGGCGCAGAGTGGGGCAGATCTAGACCTTGCAATACTTTTTATAATCCAAACTACTAAGTAGTATTGAAGTCTTCATAGTAGTTGTAAGAGACCGTTGAAATATTCCAAACCCTTGGTTTTGTATAAACTGTATGTTTAATTCATTTACCAAGAATATTATACAGGTAAGTACTGAACAGAATTCTTTTTATTTTTTATATTTTTTTCTCGATATTCAGAAGTATTACAATTTTCACAAATATGCAAAAAACACAATCTTCAATATTATATAATATTTTTAATAACACATTTAGTATTATTAAAAAAAATGTGAAGAAAAATGGAAAAAATGGAAAAAATATACAATAAAAAATGGAAAAATTGAAAAAATATACAATAATTGTATATTCTATGATTCTACAATTATTGTAGAATCATAGAATATTCTTGTAACCGAAACTTTTTCTGCACTATTGACAATAATATAGTAATAATAAAATATAATTATTGTCAGACGGCATATCGTATTCACGCCGCCTGACTTTCCTCGAACAAGAGATTCGTCCCGCCGCTCGGGAAACCCAACACCGAAAAAGGAAGACGCACATCGGCAGTTCCCACCGAAGAAATTGCAGTAGGGTATGGTAGCGGAAAACCGCCAAGTGGCCAAAACACAGTCCGCGCGTGCAACCCCCACCGGAGCTGATGATGACGCCCCAAGATGATTCGGATTGGAGATTGACGATCCCCTCTCCAAGTAATAATCAGAGGAAATTGGCTTATTGGATCCCCGCAAAAGGCGGGGTAAAGAACAAAACCGTCTGGAAACCCGGGAATCAGGGTTGTGTTCCTGAGGCCACTGTGCGTACCATCTTGCACTTGATCTCCGCTGGACGAGCCCATCAGTCCCCCAAGAAATCAGCCGAGGACCAACCGCAGCGGAGGAAGAGGTCAGCACCCCGCTGGCTACTTGAGTTCCGAGGAGACTTGCTACCCGGCGCCTCCACCACTTGTGAAGCCTGGTGGCTTCGTTAGGTTTTCCCCCTGCTGCTGCAGTGGGGACTAGACACTGGGGGCCACGGCCTCCAGATCGAGTTGTCCCAGGGCGGCGTCTGGAAAACCCTCCAAAACGGGGGCGGCAATAACGGGACAGGATTGACTAGAAGAACGGGGAAAAAGGGGCCTTAAGGCCAAAACGGTTCCTATTTATGCAATACTGGTATTTTATTATTGAATTTGTGCAGTTGGACAGTGAAGGTAAAATGTAAGGTTATTTGACGAATGGGTTGAAATACAATGATATAAGCAAATGAAATTTAGCGAACTTAGGTTTCTAGCTTATCTACTAACTTAGGGTTTCTAGTTGATTGTTCCCGTATTCTAGTCCTACCTAGGCCTCCTGATAACACTTTTCCCGACCCGATATTACCGCGTGACGAATTTGACGGGTACCGACTAACCTTATACTCTCTTGACGAGGGCGGTCCACCCCGGACTTGGGAAGTTTCAGGCGCGAAGCAGGGAGCAGCTACCTCCCTTGGGCGCCTGGGCAGCAAGTCTCCTCGGAACTCAAGTAGCCAGCGGGGTGCTGACCTCTTCCTCCGCTGCGGTTGGTCCTCGGCTGATTTCTTGGGGGACTGATGGGCTCGT
>OY986061.1:24575357-24627385 GCA_963920205.1 Stenodema calcarata | reverse complement strand
AACGGTTCCTATTTATGCAATACTGGTATTTTATTATTGAATTTGTGCAGTTGGACAGTGAAGGTAAAATGTAAGGTTATTTGACGAATGGGTTGAAATACAATGATATAAGCAAATGAAATTTAGCGAACTTAGGTTTCTAGCTTATCTACTAACTTAGGGTTTCTAGTTGATTGTTCCCGTATTCTAGTCCTACCTAGGCCTCCTGATAACACTTTTCCCGACCCGATATTACCGCGTGACGAATTTGACGGGTACCGACTAACCTTATACTCTCTTGACGAGGGCGGTCCACCCCGGACTTGGGAAGTTTCAGGCGCGAAGCAGGGAGCAGCTACCTCCCTTGGGCGCCTGGGCAGCAAGTCTCCTCGGAACTCAAGTAGCCAGCGGGGTGCTGACCTCTTCCTCCGCTGCGGTTGGTCCTCGGCTGATTTCTTGGGGGACTGATGGGCTCGTCCAGCGGAGATCAAGTGCAAGATGGTACGCACAGTGGCCTCAGGAACACAACCCTGATTCCCGGGTTTCCAGACGGTTTTGTTCTTTACCCCGCCTTTTGCGGGGATCCAATAAGCCAATTTCCTCTGATTATTACTTGGAGAGGGGATCGTCAATCTCCAATCCGAATCATCTTGGGGCGTCATCATCAGCTCCGGTGGGGGTTGCACGCGCGGACTGTGTTTTGGCCACTTGGCGGTTTTCCGCTACCATACCCTACTGCAATTTCTTCGGTGGGAACTGTCGATGTGCGTCTTCCTTTTTCGGTGTTGGGTTTCCCGAGCGGCGGGACGAATCTCTTGTTCGAGGAAAGTCAGGCGGCGTGAATACGATATGCCGTCTGACAATTATAATAAACAAAAATATAATAATAATTATGATTACTATTAAACGGGCGAAAACGGGCAGATAATTTTGGAATATTTTGAGACTCAAGAGGTTACTAGACTCACAGAAATAATCAACAACTCACTCTAAGGACATCCTAGATAGTTGGAGACTGAAACGTTGTTTAATTTTTCTTTTCGTGGAGGTGTTAATTTTTATAGTACGTAAATTTTTTTTACTTAAAAAAAATATATATATATATATATAGGTTCACTCTACTAATTTGCGCAGGAGTAAATTAAACCGGCCAATCAGCAACGTAATTTATTGCGAAACCACTAATTACAACAGCGAAATTAGAATTTCTAGTAAATTCTTATAGAGTGAAACTTGAGTGTATTGACAAACGGCGGATGCCGTAAAACTGACGAGAGCATGCGTTCGGGGCAGGTTCGATGGTGCAATGTTATGAATAAGATTGTAGGTTCTGGGCAGAGTCCAGAATGCGGCGATCAATATAACGAGAAGGCACTTTGATGTTATTACATCCCCACACTGTGCAAAAAGGCCCGGGGGGGGGGGGGGTGAACAACTCATCCGGACCACATAGAATTACAATGATTTACATCAATTAACATAGAAATAACATAGAATGACAATGAACATTGTGCTCGTAACTTGATCAAATAACAGTGAACAACTCATCCGGACCACATAGAATTACAACGATTTACATCAATTAACATAGAAATAACATAGAATGACAATGAACATTGTGCTCGTAACTTGATCAAATAACAGTTATTTTTTTTTTATGTTTTTTTTATGTTTTTTTTTTTTTTTAATATGTTTTTTTTTTCAGCAATATACTTTATCAATGTACCGCAGGCTTAAAAGGGTACAATTTCGAAACATCGAAACATTTGATTCTACTCGACGAATACCTGAGTTTACTAAATACATAATATTTGACAGTTTTTTCATAATCGTGAAGGGCCCAGTTCGAATTGGTGCCAACTTGTTCTTATTAAGAGAATTTCCATGGTTGATATATACAAGATCACCTGGCTTAAATTCTATACATTTTCTGTTTTTATTGTATATCTTTTCATTGCATTTATGGCCGTGAATGGAGTTTTCCAGAGCCATTTTCCTGTCAAGTTCTAAAGTTGAAGAATTGGAGAAAAAGAAATTTTTGAAAATTTGGGGTGGTAAGTACTCCATTCACGGCCATTCAAGAGGTAATTAGGGGAAAACCGAGTGACCGAGTGAATGGTATTGTTATATTCCTCTACACATTCTTTTAAAATGCCAGACCACGGCCGTTTCTTGTTACAAGCAGACTCATTTTTTTTTTGCATCTTAGACGATTAACTAGAGTTTGGTTAAGTCGCTCATTTAGTCCATTAGAGAAAGGGCAGTCTACTGAAGTGTATAGGAGCTTAATTCCCTGGTGTTTCACAAAATTTTTGAAGTCATTCGAGTTCAAAGCCGCATACTGATCACATAGCAGAGTGTGAATTTTATTGCCACCTCTTAAAACTAAATTTAATAATTTTTGAAAGTCAGTAGCGGTCTGATTCTTAGAAGATAATACAAATGCATATCGAGTGAAATGGTCGACAAGTAAATGAATATATTTATGAGGAGAATTATTTCCAGAGAAGCCACCTATAGTGTCTATTGACATTATCTCAAAAGGTTGGGATGCAGGGCCTAAGTGGAACAATAGACCATAGTGCGGATGAATCCTAGCCTTATTCTGAACGCAAATGGAGCATGACCGGCAGTATGATTTTATGAGTCTTCCGAAATGTTTAATATAAAAGTGAGGAAATAAAGTTAATTCGATTTGCTTTGCTCCTATGTGACCAGACTTTAAATGGGATTTTTCTATTAGTGCATTAGCAAAACTCTCGCTGATCAATAATCTCTTTTTTCCGTTTACATTAGTGTAAAATATCCCATTTTCTTCAATTAAATTCGAATTACTTTTTATGTTATCCAGATTATTTTCCTGATCTATCTTTAATTCTGAGAAATGTAGGAGATTAACAATTTTGAGATCTGTGAAATTATCAGTATGCTCCAGCACCGGATTTCTAGATAGACAGTCTGCCTCCACATTATCTTTTCCTGGTCTGTATTCTATCTCAAATTCAAACTGCGATATATGCAAAAGCATTTCTCTAAGTTCATCATCAAACTCACTATTTATGCTCTTTCCCACAAGTGGTTTGTGGTCAGTTAGAACTTTAAATTTCATGCCCAAGAGTTGGTGACGCCAATATAATAAAGCTTCTTTAATTGCGAGACGTTCTAAAAACAGAGCTTTTTTCTTTTTATGAGAATCGATTAACTTTTTGGAGAAAAAGGCAACCGGTTTTTCGGTACCGTCTGACTGCAATTGTTTCAGAACCGCGCCTATACCGTTAATACTCGCATCAGTATAAACAAACGTCTGTTTATCTGGGTTGAAAATGGCAAGGCATGGGCTATTACAAAGGTGCTCTATTACGAAATCAAAACTCTCCTGACATTTTGGTGACCACTCGCATTTTTCTTGTTTTTTTTTTTTAAATGGATTATGCAGAGGTGCCAAAATAGTTGCTGCATTAGGTATATAGTTGCTGTAAAAATTTACTTTTCCTAAAAATTGTCTTACATTTTTCTGATTTTGGGGCACTGGGAATCTCCTTAAGGGAGCTACGTTATCGAATACTGGAGTAGTACAGTTATTTTCTACAATATGACCTAAATACTTTACTCTGCTCTTTGCTAGCTCGCATTTGGCCAAGCTAAGTCTGAAACCTTCTTTTTGAATTTTTCTAAGTGAGCCAAATGTTCTTTAAATGTTTTTGAAAATATTAAAATGTCGTCTATGTAGTTGACAGCAAACTCGTCCAGGCCATATTTTTTTAAGGTGTTTCTTAATATTCTCTGAAAAATAGCAGGGGATGTCTTGAGCCCAAAGGGCAAACAGCGCCAATTGTAATGCCCTGTCTGAGTCACGAAAGCAGTCTTATATCTATCCTTTTCTCTTATTGGTATTGACCAAAACGCACTATTGATGTCTAACACAGAGAACCACTGACAATCCCTGGCCTTAACTATGAGGTCCTCTATTCTAGGAAAGGGTTGGCTCTCCGGAATAATTAACTTATTTAGGGCGGTGTAAACTCTGGGTTTCTTACTTTGAAACAGTTTATTCCCAATTTTTCTACTAAATGCTTATTTATGATAGAAATGTTTGACCCAGAATCATACAGACCTTTGCAAAAAATACTATCGTTTAAAAGCAAATTTATTTTAATTAGTGGCCGAATCGCTCGTTTTTTGCTTCCTCACCAGAACTTAGAGCGGACTCAGCTTCTGTATTATTAGTAGATTTCTTGAGTACCCTATTCCAACAGCTGGCCTCTGGATGATATCTATTATCAAAGCCTTTCACTGCACAAATGGAGCAAGGCTTTTTAATTATGTTATTCTTGTTTTCGAAATTTTTGGAAGTGGGATTTGCATTACTGTTCTTATTAGAAGGAGAAATTTTAAAATCACTAAACTTTTGATTGGATGGAAGATCCTTATCCCCAGCCTCGTATTTTTCTAATTTATTGTGCAGCTTTTGAATATTATTTAGGTACTGTGTTTCGATTCAAAGAATTTTGTATGTGATTCGGCAACCCTACTACGATTAAATCTAAAATAACTAACTGAGGCAAATCTCTATCTAACTCCAACAGCATCCTCTCTTTCTTAACAGCATAATCCAATAAAGAACCACTTAAATGTTTAAATAAATAGGCGTACCGGATCGGCTTCCAAGAAGAGTCCGCGTAAGTGGAAACCAGTAACTCCTTCCACTGCTCCCAATCTGCAGAAATCGATAATTTTCGCTGACCCACAGCAAACCAATCACTCATGCTAGGATCGAGGCAGGATTTAAAAATTTCAATCTGCTTTGTACCTGTCAGGCTGAATCTTGACGACTCCTTCTCGAAGAGTTCACACCACGCCTTCACATTGCGGTTTTTCGGCGAGAATTTCTCCACCAGGAAATGCTCCAAAATGTCTTTTACAGTCTCTGGTGGCTTGAAACGTTGAAGACATAACGCCAACTCTGCCATCTTACGGTTGTTAGGGACGTTGCAAATATGTTATTGGCAAGGCATAAAAAATACGAAGCAAATGAGTTTCTAACATCAACACAGCAGTCTGAGGTTTTTTTGTTGTACAAAAGTTTGGACATGGGATTTGTCGTTAAACAAAAGCATGCCAATCAGAATGTAACGAGATTACTGCTAAAAGTGCGTTGTGAACAGCTCAACCTTAATTGTAAAATATGGAATCGCGGTACTCAAGAAGCTAAATGCTCTTTATGTAACACATGTCAAGATGAGGATATATATCATTTTTTATGCGGCTGTCCAGTCTTGTCGGAATTCAGGTTCAAGTACTTTGGTAGGAGCACCTTTGAAGGCTCTGAAATGCTAGCTATTCTTGGTGACAGTACGCGCCAGATGGCACTTTATAGTTTTATTAAGGAGGCTTGGATGTACAGGAATTCCCTAGTTCAAGAATTTAATTACTAAGTCGAGAAAAATGTTGTACCTACTATTTATTCTGTGTTTGAGTTAAAAGATAACAAGAAAGAAAAAAAAAAAAAGAATAAATAAAAAAAAATAAAAAAAAATAAAAAATAAAAAAAATTAAAAAAAAAATTAAAAAAAAAAAGATGTATCTACCTACTATGTCGTATAAAATGATGTATCTACTATGTACTCTGTGCTTGAGTTATGAGGTAACCAATTTTATTTTGAACTAAGAGATAACCAATTCGCTAAGAGATAACAAATTTTATTTTGATTTTTGGTACTTACTTCGAGCGGAAGCTAATTATGTATTTATTTATTTTTTGAATGCCTATCTCTTTTCTTTCTACACCGGCAGACTCGGATTCATGGCCAAATTTGCCAAATCCTATTTGTTTTATTTTAAATTATGTTTTTAAACTTTGTTTTTTTGGTTTCAATAAAACATTTTTCTTCTTCTTCTTCTTCTTCTCTGCCATCTTAGGGTCGGGAGGATGATTTTCGGTACCGACGACCACCTCTTCCAGCATCGCTCCTTCGAACTCGAAGTTCACATCTTCGTCGAGATAAGTGCTTGCGATTACCTGAGAAACCGTGACCTTGACTGACCGATACTGGCCGCGGTTCCTAATAGGGCTGATTTAACCGGACCCACAGCCGCCAGCGCGCTATGGTAAGCCGAAACCTTCTGGAAAGCTTGTCAGGCTTCCGATTGCCCTCGTGTGGAGGATTGAGCTTGTCTGGCTACAGTCGTCATATATTTAAACTTTGTTCATTTATGTGGCGATTGGGGGCCGTTTGAACGGGTCGGATCAGGGGCAGACCGGAGCTAGATGGTCCTAGGACAGTCTCGTTTGTTGCTCTAATGAGAAAGGTTGTCCGGGTCCGATCCGACTGTTCTTCAGAAGTAATCGTTCTCCACACGGTGGTGTCGTTTTTATAGAAGACTTTTTAATTTGATCAGTTCGGTTGTGGCCTAGTTACGTTATTTTCGAAGTTGGTGAGTTTTCGTTTCTTTCAACATTTTTTCCGTTTTCCGTAGGTCGGATTCTTTTTCGCCATTACATTTATTTTATTTCTCCCAAGAACTCTTTTTCATTTCTATTTCACCATATCTCCTCAGTTTATAATTATTTCTCAATTTACATTTCCCCAAGTTTTTAAGGCAAGGTTTTTCCTTGATAAAACCTTCCTGGTAGCAGAGAATCACTTGTGTTAGACTACGCGTCTTACAGCTGGTAGCAGAGCTACTCATCGATCCACTGGCACACTGTCATTTACCAGAAGATTTCAGCGATCTCCTTTCGCCTAGTGGAAATAAGAAACCCACATTCACATCAACTGCGGGTTGATTTTTCCATTTTTTCCGGCATCTTCGTTGCCCTATCTCCTTACGCAGCAATGAACTGCGCAAAGTGCGAAAATCCCGACTCACCGCCAGATCCTGTCAAATGTTGTCAATGCAACCAATCATTTCATGCGTCTTGTACCCGTCTTGGAACTATTGACAAGTGGACTAAGACGTCCTATGACAAACGATCCAAATGGAAGTGTGATCTTTGTAAGGGTGAGACCTTATCGACTGACACAGAAATGCCGCCGACGGAGCCTCCTCTTTGGTACACGACGCTAATGCAAGACCTCAAGATGATAAAAACAGACATGTATACAATCAAAAAAGAAAACAATTCCTTAAGAGCCGAAAACAAAACATTGCGTGAACAGTTGGATTTAGTTATATCACAAGATTTGTGTCAACTAAAAACTGATATCGGTTCAACGCAAACAACACTCGCCGCCCTCACTGCTGAAGTTCATGAAATAAAGACATCCCTGCCGTCGTCCAGCTTCGACCAGCGTACATTGATTTTCGACTTCAACGTTCAACCATATGATAACAGCGACAAGATACCGAAATTCATTGAACAAGAGATAGAAAAAGTGCCACGATTGTTCACTAACAACCCATGGAGTTTAATAAAATTTCTTGAAAAACTCCACTTACTTAACGCCATGAACTTCAAAATATTTAAGCAAGTTTTCCAACGAATCGCAACCTGTCAAAGCAATTCCGTGTTACTTCGATTGGCTACTGAACAGAGAATTTCTTTCAAGACTGTTGCCAAAACCTTACTGGATGAGTTGACCACTGCTCACACCAGATTGAATTTGGTACAGGAAAAAATTCTGCGGCCACAGTACGCGAATGAACACTTTCGGACATACGTTGAGCAGGTATGTAAAATCAACGATATCTTATCACAATATTCAGATCAAGAAATTGTACGAACCATCTTACAGGGGGCGAATAACAACACACGAGCTAAATTCCAATTTAGTAGTAGACCACAAAGCATGGAAGAACTAAATACTTTGGTGGGCGATGTAGAAAAACTCGAGCTTACCGAGAACTTACAAAAAGCCCGCACGGGAAATAAAAACCAACTGGCTATATGGTACCAAACATCTTCATCAAGGATTCTGATTCGCTTGAGATTCACTACTGTTGTCTTCTTATCCGTCGATTCTTCGGCCGCGATAAACACTTGGAACTTCTTATCGGTCATTCTCGAACCACTTTAAAACTTTGGTTTTTTTTTTCTTTGAAATTCTAATTTATAGGTTCACTCTACTAATTTGCGCAGGAGTAAATTGAACCGGCCAATCAGCAACGTAATTTATTGCGAAACCACAAATTACAACAGCGAAATTAGAATTTCAAGTAAATTCTTATAGAGTGAAACTTGAGTGTATTGACAAACGGCGGATGCCGTACAAGTGACAGTTCGGGGCTGGTTCGATGGTGCAATGTTATGAATAAGATTGTAGGTTCTGGGCAGAGTCCAGAATGCGGCGATCAATATAACGAGAAGGCACTTTGATGTTATTACATATATATTGCTGTAATATTCACCTTTTGGAGTCCTTTCCATGGTAAAGCAAGAACAAAACGTAACGAAAACTTATCTATTTTCCACAGTGGCCCAACGAAAACTCACTTCTCTTTGAAATCTGCTTGCTATCTCTTATGAGTTTTTATGACTGACCTAACCGGTTTAATGTACATTGCCTCCTCCTTTTTCACTCTGTTTATTGTTCACCTACATATTACAAGTCAAAACAGGCTCTTTCCTTGTCAACAATCGCAACTTCATTTTTGGACTTTTGTCCCGTTAGGCCCAATTCACACAGAACTGGCGTGTGGCGAAGACGTGGCGCCTACCTTTGTCCCTTCCGCGTCTTTCCATGTAAACAAATGGCTCAATGTAAACAGAAGTGACGTGGCATAGGCGGCCGCCCTCCCGCCCCTGCCACGTTCGTTCGCCGTCTCTCGTGGCGTTCGAGAAGGGTCTCGCCAGTTCCGTGCCACTCGTCACTTCATTCAAAATGAGGGATGATCTTGAATTCAACTTCACGAAACCTAACTGACGTCCTTTCTCGCCACTGTCCCACCCCTTGTGTGTGCATTGCATGGGTCACGTCACCGCCACGTCCGTGCCTGGTCAGTGCCACGTCTTCGACACACGCCCGTTCTGTGTGAATTTTCATCTTTGGGGAAGATTCACGATCTGCCCCACTGTGCGGCGTCGAAGGTTCGCGAACTGGTGCACGCTCGGAGCGTGGTAGCGTATCACTACACATTAATAACTTGAATTGGAGATTGATTGATTGATAACGTTTTATTTAATAATCTCGCAAATTTTGGCCCAGAAGGCCATTCTTACAATTAACGAGAAATAATTAATTACAAAAGAACTTGCTCTCATAAAGCAAATATCAATTCATAAAAGACAAAATAAAATTAATGAAATGTGCTACCGGAAACAATAAAAGAGAAGAAAAATATTATACCTAATTGAGTTGTGGTTTCAGACAATCCACCGATGAACAAAGGCAAAAACTAAGCAAATCTACATACTAAAAGGCAAAATGAATAATAAAAATGACGAATACAGAAAAAAACAAAAATTAACTGAATACTACATTAGTAAATGGTTTTTTTAATTCTTCTTAAATGTAACAATGGAATCTTTCTTCTTTAAATCAATTGGCAATTCGTTGTAAATCTTAACAGAACGAAACAAAAAGGAATTATGGAACGATGCTGTTCGACACTGTTCGGCCCTTGTGAGGCCTCAGTTTCCTTCCTCCATGCGCCTTAGCTCTTCCTTATTCCATGACCCAGTTAGTTCCGTAGCCCACTAGCGCCCCGACCATTCACTATACTATACATTACCACCGAATAACAACACTAATACTATTCACCCGACACATAATATTTCCAGATTATTATTTACCGAATTATAAATGCCAGTTGGGGTAACATGCTGAGAAAACGGGCAATGAAGTACCTACATATAAATTACATTGCAAAACTGCGTCGTGCGACGCCATGTTTTTCTCCCCCACCGAACGTCTAATCAGTCTGTCTTCGACTCATACCAGTGTAACTTCGCGTTCCCCAATTTCCAATGTTTTACCGATAATACTTCCAAATAAAATACCGATTTCCCGACGCAATTGTTTCGCTGACTAATTCCCGAGACTACTTTACATGGTGCCGAAACCCATTAAACGGTAATCGCGCGTGTGAGTTTCCGCGATTGCCTTCATGAAACCAGTTTTTGAAATATTGTCTTTGTTACCAACCAGCCCGACGCCATCTTTTCTGCAACTTCCGAAATCAATTGCCCGACTCGTTGACAATATCATATTATGTTCTCCCAAAATCAGAATCTCCCGACAACCCAACGTCTTCTTGACTTCCTTCGTTCCCGTGAACAACGCAATCACATACTACCTCGGAATGTACGATCATCAAATCGAGACCAATCTACCAATCTACCATTCTTCCATCCACGAGCGAACTTATTCACCCGATCCGGCCCTGAAGCCCCTCCAAAACCGATTTCCGAGGTCAGTACCAAAACCAAACATCCGTGGTCCAACCCGAAATTGCCCTTACTGTGACTGCAGGCCTTTTTTGTTTCGCTGTCCGGAGTTTCTCCAGTTACGCTACACCGACCAGATGAACTTTGTGGATGTCAAGCCAAAACGCCTCCAAGGTGCGCCCTCAACGATTCCAAGAACGAAAACCGTCGTCACCGAAGAACCCGACACATCTACCTCATGCGGTCACGTGAGCCCTATTGTTATTTCTCAAACCATGTTATCCCTACCAGACCGATATGTAAACTTATTCCCGCGACACTACAATTTTCATTGTACAGACTATTCCAAAAATATTCCAAAAAATACTTTACCAAAAAATTCCAAATATTCCAAAAAAAAATACTTTACCAAAACAATTCCAAATATTCAAAAAAATCCTTTACATGGTTTACTTCAATTTTCCAAAAAATTCTGCCATTCCAATAATTCCAAAAAATACATGGTTTACTTAAATATTTTCCAAACATTTCCAATCCAAAAATTCCAAAACATTCCAATACTTCCAAAAAATTCTTCCAATCCAAAAATTCCAATAATTCCAAAAAATACATGGTTTACTTAAATATTTTCCAAACATTTCCAATCCAAAAATTCCAAAAAATTCCAATACTTCCAAAAAATTCTTCCAATCCAAAAATTCCAATACTTCCAAAAAATTCCGCCATTCCGAAAATTCCAAAAAAATTCCAATCCAAAGATTCCAAAACTTCTATATTCCAAAAAAATACTTCACATGGTTTACTTAAATACTTTCCGAAAAATTCCGCGATTCCAACAATTCCAAACATTTCCAATCCACAAATTCCAAAATCTTCCAATACTTCCAAAAAATACTTTCCAACTTTCCTAAAAATTCCGCCATTCCAAAATTCCAAAAATTTTCCCCTAAATTTGTCACCTTTATAGTGTTAGAAAACCCGAGTTCCCAATCACCGACGTATTCCTTCCCGATTACCCACTGGCCAGAAGTTTCCAAACTTCCGTTGGCAGATCCCAATTTTAACGATATTTCCTTTAACATAGACCCGATCGTATTTGACGATTCTCCCAAACTTAACGGAACGAAATTTATCACTTTCCCGAGGAAAAACCGAGTTACATTTCACCAGATAATGAACGACCTCCCGTTACTTTCCCTAGTGAACATACAAAAGCATAGAAACGATGTTCCCCGAAATAAACTTTCCAAAAACCCGACGCTACAAGCTGCCTATACATCATTTTTGGATGAATATATTTTCCTAGGACAATGTGTCTCAACAATCACTCCCAACTGCACCGACATCCCGACTTCTTCCTGCTCCTATGTCTTCCGATACCTTCCTACGTTCCTGCTGCCACCTTTCGCCCCCGGGGTGCTCCCTTGGGGGGGGGGGGGGGGAGGATGTTCGGCCCTTGTGAGGCCTCAGTTTCCTTCCTCCATGCGCCTTAGCTCTTCCTTATTCCATGACCCAGTTAGTTCCGTAGCCCACTAGCGCCCCGACCATTCACTATACTATACATTACCACCGAATAACAACACTAATACTATTCACCCGACACATAATATTTCCAGATTATTATTTACCGAATTATAAATGCCAGTTGGGGTAACATGCTGAGAAAACGGGCAATGAAGTACCTACATATAAATTACATTGCAAAACTGCGTCGTGCGACGCCATGTTTTTCTCCCCCACCGAACGTCTAATCAGTCTGTCTTCGACTCATACCAGTGTAACTTCGCGTTCCCCAATTTCCAATGTTTTACCGATAATACTTCCAAATAAAATACCGATTTCCCGACGCAATTGTTTCGCTGACTAATTCCCGAGACTACTTTACAACAAAAATTAACTGAATACTACATTAGTAAATGGTTTTTTTAATTCTTCTTAAATGTAACAATGGAATCTTTCTTCTTTAAATCAATTGGCAATTCGTTGTAAATCTTAACAGAACGAAACAAAAAGGAATTATGGAACGATGCTGTTCGACACTTAGGGAGTCTCAATAAGCATGAATCAGCCGCTCTGGTGCTTCTCTCATGACTATCAGCCATGAAATGATACAACTCATTTAGGTAGCTTGGATTTTTCAGCTTTAAGATTTTAAACAACATAACGGTTATTGCATGTTCTTGTAATTGCTTGAATTGTAGCATGTGCAATGGCTTGTACTTGTCTACCACCTTATCGTCGTATTTCAAGTTGAATATAAAACGAATACATGTGTTCATGGCTCGATGCACTTTCAACGACTGCTCATAATTAACATCAGACATAACAGTGGCAATCTGATGTAAATACGGCATAACCATTGCGTTTACTAGATTCTTCTTCACCGATACTGACTTGTATGGTTGAATTTTCTTAAAGCAATATAAATTAGAATGAATCTTACTAACAACCTTGCTAACCTGTTTTCGCCACGAAAGATTATTCTCTAAGATAACACCCAGACACTTTATTTCATTGACGTAATTAAGCGGCGAGTCATCTATAATATATATTAGGTATATACTTTGGGCAACATATCTTTATCGACAATCATGCTCAGAAGACGAGCATGTCCACATATCATTGCAGAACACTTCTTAGGGTTCAGTGTCAATCCATGCATCGTGCACCACTCCTTGATGCGTCCCAAATCCCGATTAATCTCCACAACGCCCTGCTCGATCTCAGTATGCTTACATGACAAAAATAAGAGAGAGAGAGAGCGTAATGATTAAGGGACAACCCCCTGCCTCCCCATCACAATCACCCACACCTGCCCGCCTTCCTCTTTCTCACCCACTTCCACATTCACCCACAATTTAAATTTAAACAGCTGTGCCGGAGGAGGAGAGGGGGAGAGAGAGCTCAATGATTATAAGACAACCCTCGCCTCCCCCTCACAATCACCCACACCCGCCCGCCTTCCTCATTCTCACCCACTTCCGCATTCACATTCACCCACAATTTAAATTTAAGCAGATGTGCCGGGGAAGGAGAGGGGGAGAGAGAGCTCAATGATTATAAGACAACCCCCGCCTCCCCCTCACAATCACACACACCCGCCCGCCTTCCTCATTCTCACCCACTTCCGAATTCACATTCACCCACAATTTAAATTTAAGTCATTGTGGCGAGGGATGGAGACAACCCCGGTTCCCTTTCATCAACTTTATGTCCCCCCCCATCCCCGCCACCATCCTTCCCGTCCCACCTACGATTTCAATTCATTTATCCATTGATCAATAATTAATCAATACCTAGGTATTAATTTGATGTATAGATTAGGTGTCTAATAATTTTCATTTACATTATTCACTAGGGGCTAGTGACAAGCCCACAAGGTGGTCCTCGACGATGTCCTTTACAGCTCCGTATTGCGCAAAATGAATATAAATATTTCACTCATCATTTATAAAAATAATTTATAGGCCATGCCTGAGCTAGTTACGCCTATTTAAACCATTTGTTCGCCCATTCCTCCAATCCCGGATATTGTATGCAGATCAGTGTGATCTACACAGAAAGATGATCTGTACTAAGAAGATAATAAACCGTTGTGTCATGAATTTGCAGTTTTTTTTTTATTCGATTTTCTGAATCTACGTATCTTGAAACGTAAACCAACAAATTTTGAGGAGGGGTTAAACAATTTTTTTCTTTGGGCGATTCCAATGGTTCATTATCGAAGATAATAAACCAAAAGCTGAGGAACAAGCTCTACTTAAGTATGATGAAGTTGTTGTAGCTTTCACCTCATACTTTGCGCGGAGAAAAAACATATTACATGAAAGATGCAAGTTTCATAAAATATGTTTGGAGCCAGGACAGTCATTAATCTGATTTATAACGGCACTTAAGACTGCAGCCGACTCATGCGAATTTACCGACTGCAATGAGATGATCCGTGACAGGTTGGTGGCTTAAATAATTGACAAACAATTATTAAACAAGATGTTGGACGAAGGAAACGAACTGACGCTGGAACGGGCAACCGAGCTATGCAAACGCTTCGAAGCAAGAAAACGGGAGATCGTCGACTTCCGAAACGAGAAAAATGAGGATCAGAAAATAGACGCACTCCGCAAGAAAGGCATGTCTCTGCTGAAAGGTACGCGTGTCATGATTGCAACAGAATTGTGACCTATTTCCGGGACTCGACGGCGATTTACGTGGTGCTGGGGTCATTCCTATTCAGAGTACCTAACGAGACGTGTGCTTGGCGAGTTAGGTTCTTTACTCAATATATATTATATTCCTGTGGAATCAATTAGTTCCCATTTCTTACTACCGAGAGTACACCGTTACGCGGTAGTGTAGTATTTATGTTCTTTCTCCCCTTCGGGGAGAAAGCGCGTAAATACTACACGGTAGTGAAGTAGGTACTACACGTGGAAAAATGTAGTATTCGAGTGCTATCTCCTGCACATGAAAACCTACTACTACGCAAGTTAGTACAGGTCCATCGCAGAAAGGTATGCCTACACAACAAGTGAAGGTTATGGAACCTTTCCACTCCGCTCTCGGAGCGAAATCAGTAGAACTGGGCTGAGATGCGTGGCGGATTTAGATGTGGCGTAACGTCTCAGCGCTACGTTTTCGGCGGCGGAATACGGATGCGTTTGTCCATACGTCTTCGGTTTTGTGCCACATTAACTCTCGAATGTTTTGCCATCAAAAACGGATCCAGACCTCTTTGAACGAAATTGATTACATTTTCAATACTTCAACATTTTAAACATCAGTCTAGTAGCGAATGGTCATCAAGTATTGTGTATGAAAAAAAAAAGATGAAACATGAGATTTTTACGCAGGATGTGCTCGAGGGATCATGTTAGGAACACTTAACGTCATAATCTCCAATGCGCTTTCGAAAGCGTCAATTGACACAATGATCATCTGTTTTGAAGCAGAAAGTGCAACAGCCAGAAAGAAGTGACGTCACTGTTGAATTTGATACACCGCTGGGGACGTAAATTATGGAAAAGATGAACACGGTGAAGGAAGGTGGTGAAATTCCCCTGTGTCCCACGAGCCTATGCAACGGCACTAATTGCCAATTAGCTATGATGAGGTCACGTTGAAGTGAAAGACAATATTGTTGCTGGTCCGAATCAACAACAAAGGTCGGGTTGAGACGGCCAGGACGGCCATTACAGGCTCAAGATCGATTGGTCCGGAGGGGGTCGAGTCACCGTTTGGAAACGGGGGGTGTTGATAAATCACAGGTGACAAATTACTGAACTGCTACTCGTTCCCACGCTGTTTCAGAGGGATGAAAAATCGGCGAGCTGTGTGTAAAATGGGAGCGAATTGAATTAACCATGTCAACAAGGTTTTGACATTTTATGTCTTTGCTATGGCACACAAACAAAAAAATCGTCACGAAAACTGTTGACGAAAACTAACTTCCTCATTTTCCAACCCATGAAAATCGTTCACCACTCGTTGGAAAGCCCTCAATTTATCGAATATTTCCATGCCCTGCACACGACCGTGGATGTACGGAAAGCTGAGTTAAACAGAAGACAATGATACTACAACCGAAACATATGTAGTATCACAACATGTGTGTTTAATGTACCATGGTTTATTAGGGTGTATAATATACACCGAAAACTCGAAAACACCTCTAACACCCAACTACAATTTCACGTAGCATTCCTATATATTATATAGGAATGCTACGTGAAATTGTAGTTGGGTGTTAGAGGTGTTTTCGAGTTCATTTTGAAGTGAATTTTGAAAGTAAACCTTAATTCACAGGATAACCGAAACAGTTGTAGTATCACAACATGTGTGTTTAATGTACCATGGTTTATTAGGGTGTATATTAGGGTAATGAGGGAGGAAATGGGGGGGGTGATGGTGGTGGGGACTAAAGACATAAAATGTCCCAATGTGTTGCAGACTCGTATGCAAGCTTTTATCTTAGATAGTACTAAACGTTTTAACAAGGTTTTTGGATTGAGCTTGGAGCGGGTCATGCCATCATTACCGTGTTAGGACTACATGCGCTACCACTCAGTATCACAGATATACAGAGATTTATATATGACGTGATAACGAATTCAGATGCTGATCGGACGGCTAAGTGCACGAGCAGCATTTCGATTATTAAACCAGTACTCAATGAACCAGACTCAAGTCTATTGGGATGCATTTATCGTCCTATAGGTCCTTCCTGATTGCAAAGCCCTCATGCATTTCGGCGTTTGTTGAAACTTGAAGGATGAAAATAACCATCGACCTTCAAAAGTCCATTGGGGACATTTTTGTACCGTACCACTGTTCATAATATGCGTACCACTGTTTCCAAAGCGGAAATACTTTTGGTTTCTGAAATAAACCTCAGAATGCCGAGCGTTCTGAGGTTTATTTCAGAAACCAAAAGTATTAAATACTTTATTTTTCGCTTTGGAACAAAATCCAATTACCTTACTACATTGTACCTACTATATTGTATCTGACTTGGTAAATGAAAAACGATGTCCCTCAAGATTTTCCGAAATTCAACTCAAGCGGCTCAAGGCTTCCAGCTTTAATGGCACCCAAACTAACTACGAATCCAAACTTTTGTTTCTTCACAATTCTACCCTATCATCTGACATAGAGTGCTTCAATTTGGTGCATAGGCTCATTTTTGCTCATCATGAGTCCTCTTGGATTATCGTACATCGTGCTTACCATTATTTATTATGACCAGTAAGCACGATGTACGATAATCAGAGATGACTCATGATGAGCGAAAATGAGCCTAGAAAGTTTCTAGTTTTTAGTAGTAGTATATATCATTTTTCTAGTAATAGAAGTATATTTTCTAATTTTTGGTACCTATATTTCATTTCTGAGTGTTTTAATGGGACTAGTACTTTTGGTGCCACAGAAGTCAGTAGGTCGTCCAATGGTACCAGGTCCAATGTAGGTCCTACATGTTAGCCAATATGGGAAAAATCTTCATTTTTCGGCAGTCGATTACTACTCTATTGATTGATCTAATTCAGAAGTTGGGAAGTCAATCGACGCCAAATATATTGTTCTTCAATTTGTCTATCGATAAGGTTTCCGCTAGGATGCGTTGTTTAGCGATTATACGCGAATAACTGAAAAAAAACTGAAATTTAGGCTCATTTTGGCCACTTTGACGAGTCCACAACCGATCAACTTGAAATTTGGTGTAGATCTTCTTGGTGTGGATAATAGAAAAAAGCCCTGAAAGTTTCAAGTCGCTAAATCTAAAGGGAGTCGAATTATATCACTTCAAAAACTCTGCGAATTCTTGACACCACGGTTTATTATCTTCCTTGTGCAGATCACCCTTCTGTCTATACCAGATTGTATTGCAAATCGGCACCATACCAAATTCTCACCGTACTCATACCATACCATACCAATTTCTTTCCTATCATACCATACTGTACTATACCAAATCATACATACAATAATATACCATACCATACTCATACCATGTAATACAAACCGAGTGAATATTGAAATGTCATCCATTTCTGACCTATATTTAAAATTTCAAGTATCTAGCTCATCATCAAAATTTAATTTGTTTAAACAAATAGGTATTATTTAAACAATTTTACAGACAAGAAACCGAGTGAATATTGCATTGTGATCCAGTTCTGACCTATTTTTAAAATTTCAAGTCAATAGCTCATCATAAAAATTTAATTTGTATTATTACTAAAAGGTTTTATTATTACTAGTTTTATTCTGGGCGTCTGGGGGTTCACCCACCTAACGGCCGTTTTCGACGCGAAGTTTAGTGTTTTTCCTAAACCTTTGCGCGCTCACTGTGAACGAACGGCTGGTCGCACAAAAATCCAATTGGCCTTAAAAGATTCGTAATTTGTCGGGTCATCCAAAAGTGAACTACAAATTACACGGTTCAGTAAAATATTTTGAGATATGACATTGTCGAAATTTTGAATTTTGTTTTGAACCCCTTCCCCTTGACCTAGGGTTATGAAAAGCTTCGAGGACCATTGTGGGGCTGGTCCAAACCCAGAAACCAAACTTCGGAATTTTAACTCAACGCTAACTGGGCAAAGTGGCGCGTACGGCGTACGGCGGACGGACGGATTTTGGTTTATTATCTTCGATAATGAAAAATTTTTTTTACCCCCCCTCAAAATTTGTTGGTTTACGTTTCAAGACACGTAGATTCAGAAAATCGAATAAACAAAAACTCTGCGAATTCTTGACACCACGGTTTATTATCTTCCTTGTGCAGATCACCCTTCTGTCTATACCAGATTGTATTGCAAATCGGCACCATACCAAATTCTCACCGTACTCATACCATACCATACGAATTTCTTTCCTATCATACGATACTGTACTATACCAAATAATACATACAATAATATACCATACCATGTCATACAAACCGAGTGAATATTGAAATGTCATCCATTTCTGACCTATATTTAAAATTTCAAGTATCTAGCTCATCATCAAAATTTAATTTGTTTAAAAAAATAGGTATTATTTAAACAATTTTACAGACAAGAAACCGAGTGAATATTGCATTGTGATCCAGTTCTGACCTATTTTTAAAATTTCAAGTCAATAGCTCATCATCAAAATTTAATTTGTTTAAAAAAATAGGTATTATTTAAACAATTTTACAGATGAGAAACCGGGTGAATATTGCAATGTGGTCTATCCCCGACTCACGGTTAAAATTTCTAGACTGTAGTTTACCGGGAAGATGAAAAAAGGTAGTTTTATTCTGGGCGTCTGGAGGTTGACCCACGTAGCGGCCGTTTTCGACGCGAAAGTTTAGTGTTTTTCCTAAACCTTTGCGCGGTCACTGTGAACGAACGGCTGGTCGCACAAAAATCCAATTGGTCTTAAAAGATTCGTAATTTTTCAGGTCATTCAAAAGTGAACTACACATCACACGGTTCAGTTGAATATTGTGAGATATGACATTGTCGAAATTTTGAATTTCATTTTGAACCCCTTCCCCTTGACCTAGGGTTATGAAATGTTTCGAGGACCATTGTGGGGCTGGTCCAAACCCAGAAACCGAATTTCGTAATTTTATCTCAACGCTAACTGGGCAAAGTGGCGCGGACGGCGTACGGCGGACGGCGCACAGTGGGGCAAATGTGGAAAAAAATCGATTTTCCAAAAGTGTAATTTTTCTAATTTACCTTATTTTTCCCACAGTAAATTAGTTTTAGAACTCAAAAATAACAGCCGTTTATCCTATTACAAAAATTATAAACCTGTAGGTTACGTCCAATGTTGAAATTTAGTGGAAATACGTAAATGTATGAGTTGTTTTAAACCATACGCTGACGCTCAGATGAAATTTTTTCAATGATCCTTCCATGTTTTTGTGATGAAATCTTACCCAAAAGAAGTGGAAATGCATTGATTAGGGGGACGAAAGGGTTTCGGAACTATTTCGACGAATAAAACATCCAATTTTGGCGGTAATTGATATTCAGCTAAAGTTTTAAATATGAGCTACATTCGACGAAGTTGGGCCGTTAATTTTGGTCAACAGTACACAGTACGAGGTTCAACTTCCCGGTGGAAACGTGTCCGAATCCGACCGAATCCGGCTTCCAGAGCTTTTTCAAGTGGGATGGCCACAGTTCAAAAACACCCAAGTGATCGACTAGAGTTTCCTTTGACTGGACGCATGTGTAAACGCAACTGTGTTTACTTCGCTCTCTCAATCCTTGTTTCAAAGGACAACAATAGAGTGTCATAATATATTATCATGCCAGCGATTCGAGGAGTCCCTTGATTGCGAACAGTGCAATGTCGTATCTTATTTCGGTGGGTCGTTCTGTTTTGACTGAATTACTTTTCGAAGGAAATGAAAGTTTTGACGTATTTTTGGAGAAACAGTATCCTCATTTAAGTGAAAATTAGGTTCATTGTATCCTCAGAAATTACCAAAAGACATTTTTGCCGCAGTTTAATTCACGATATCGTGCGGTATTCCACAAAAAAGACTTTTTCCGAAGTAAGTATAGTTACTGGTTGGACGGTGTTTTTCAAGTGGATACTTTGATTTTCGCAGTTTGGTCGTTTCATTTCTTTATATATTCGTTTATCATTGTGATAATGAATAAAATGTCTGCTTTTTGTAATTTATGGTTTTATTTATTTTTTCATGCATTAAATGTGATTTTTTTTCAAATTGATAACAAACCTAATTTGAAACATGAGCTGGACGCCCTATAACTCCAAGAAAAGCATAATTAAAAGAGTTTCAACCTTTCGACTAAATATATTACAAACTATCTCAAGCTTATACGAAAAATGTGGTTTACATTAGATGGTTTCTTACGTTTATTGACCAAAACTCAGGGAAGGCTTGATTTGCGACCCAATGTTTATAGGACCTTTTTTATTCAGCATAAAATTTCCTATAAGAAGCATTTATCAGCGATAATTGTTTCCAAAATAATGCTTTTTTGCCCCACTGTGCGGCGTACGGCGGACGGACGGATTTTTTTTTATTCGATTTTCTGTATCTACGTATCTTGAAACGTATACCAACAAATTTTGAGGGGGGGTTAAAAATTTTTTTTCTTTGGGCGATTCCAATGGTTCATTATCGTAGATAATAAACCAAAAATCCGTCCGTACGCCGTACGCAGTCCGTGGCACTTTGCCCAGTTAGCGTTGAGCTAAAATTACGAAATTTGGTTTCTCAGTTTGGACCAGCCCCACAATGATCCTCGAAACTTTTCATAACCGTAGGTCGAGGGGAAGGGGTTCAAAACGAAATTTAAAATTTCGACGATGTCATATCTCAAAATGTTTGACTGAACCGTGTAATTTTTTTATTATCTTCGATAATGAACCATTGGAATCGCCCAAAGGAAAAATTTTTGGTTTATTATCTTCGATAATGAACCATTGGAATCGCCCAAAGAAAGAATAATTATTATTAATTATGATTAATTAATACGATATAATTCTGGGGTTTTTAATACTACGTCGGTAATAATTTTTCTATAAAAGAAGTACCTACCAACAAACATTCGAAATTACCTTCATTTCCGTAGCACGAAACGCACTTCAGAACAACAAACTCGACATCTCTTAAGCCATATGATGCTCCAAAGAGCTTGTTTGTATTTAATCGACCTGTATTTAACTAGCGGTTTAGAACATCATATGGTTTTAGTGATGTCGAGTTTGTTGTTCTGAGGTACGTTTCGTGCTACGGAAATGAAGGTAATTTCGAATGTTTGTTGGTAGGTAGGTACTTCTTTTATAGAAAAATTAAAAAGTATTAAAAACCCTAGAATTATATCGAATTAATTAAATACAAATTATTAATATTTAACAATAAATTATAATAATTTTTACTAGGTACCTACTTGATAAAATTATTAATAATTAGTGATCATTCATAATAATAATTAATCTAACATTTAGGATCTAGACATTTAGACCTAGTGATCTAGACAGAAGGGTGATCTGTACAAAGAAGATAATGAACCGTTGTGTCAAGAATTTGCAGAGTTTTTTTTTATTCGATTTTCTGAATCTACGTATCTTGAAACGTAAACCAACAAATTTTGAGGGGGGGTTAAAATTTTTTTTTCTTTGGGCGATTCCAATGGTTCATTATCGAAGATTAAACCAAAAAACTCTGCAAATTCTTGACACAACGGTTTATTATCTTCCTTGTGCAGATCACCCGTCTGTCTATACCAGACTGTATTGCAAATCGGCACCATAACATATTCTCACCGTACTCATACCATACCATACGAATTTCTTTCCTATCATACCATACTGTATTATACCAAATCATACATACAATAATATACCATACCATACTCATACCATGTCATACAAACCGAGTGAATATTGAAATGTCATCCATTTCTGACGTATATTTAAAATTTCAAGTATCTAGCTCATCATCAAAATTTAATTTGTTTAAACAAATAGGTATTATTTAAACAATTTTACAGATATAAGGTAGATACCTTAATAAGAAGGAAATTTTCTTTAATTTAGCGACTTCCGATCTTCTCTCCGTTCGGGCTCGGGGGGGGAGTACGCGGTATTGGCGCTATCTAGCGGAAGCTAGATAACTCTCTGGGAGTTATCCCCATAGCGTCCTGTATGTTATTTCGGGCGTGACATCAGTCCTCCCCCGTGAACAGAACTACCACTGCTAAGTTTGGGAATGCTGTTGATACCGGAATGTGTGGTGGCAGATTGGTGTGACGTGAAGGAAGTTCCCTAAAGTGAGGTCTGGAAAAAGAGGGGTGTATAGAGTAAACCTTTCTGAAGGGAAACCTCTATTGACAGGAAAGCCCAAAAGACAAGTTTTGCAGTCAAAACCATGTCAGGTTCGAAATTACGTACATTTGTTGTTCAAGTACTTGTCGTTGAGGCATAAAACCTGTAAGGGGATCCTTAAACCTTGACGGGTGACAACATACTTAATTTTGGGTCAAGGCGAGAAACCTATCGGATAAGCAAATGCTTCCCACACGTCACATGTTTGAGTAATATTAACTGAGAATTAAATCTTTGGGCTGTTGGTGTCGCGTAACAAGTTGGTCCTAGGGCTGCCAAGGCACTTGACAGGTCTTTGAAAACTTAAGAGCTAGTTGAAGGTTACAGAAATGAAATCAAGATTATAGCTTAACCACATGACACTCGCGCACTGGAAGTACTTGCGAGAACACTCAAAAATGCATGTCGCCCTCGCCATTGGCTGCCTTGACATTCCTTCGTCTTGAATTCCATCAGTATTTATCTTTTTTTTTTTTTTTTTTTTTTTACTTACTTAATTATTATTATTATTTTTTTTTTGTATTTTTTGTTATTTTTATTCAATTTTTTTTTTTTTTTTTTATTTTTACTTATTTTTTTGTTTTTAAGAAATAAGTGTCCTTTTCGCTTTGTTGTAACTAAATTTCACCAGCTTGTTGTTTTAGAATATTAGTAATGTGCTTATTAATGTGACCTCTGGTCACGAAATAGTTTCAACTGTGAAATATGGGCTATTTTAGTTACGTTTGGATCGTTTATGTCCTGGAGGAGGTATGAGACATTCGACAGAATCCTAACTATCTCAAACGGTCCTCGGTATTTCGGGGCTAATTTTTGATTAATCGATTTCTGTCGATCTGAAACTATGTAGGTTTTCAAGTAAACTTTCGTCCCAACATCATAGTGAGTTGGCATATGTTTCTTATTGTAGGCTGCTGCATGTTTCTTGTGTGCAGACTTGATGTTTTGAAGTGCAGTTGTCCAGGTTGCTTGTAGATCATAATCGTCGTTGGTGATGGCCCAAATCAAATTTATTGGTGTTAAAAGGCTTCGTCCAAAAAAAAGGGCAGATGGGCTGTACTTTGTAGACTCGTTGTAGGCCGAATTTAGCGAAATTTGAGTGAGGTAGAGATCTTTGGCCCAAGTTGTCTGATCGTCGTGGCATCTTGCTCTGATGGCTGCTTTTAGGTTTTGTATCTGACGCTCAGCCATGTTTGGGTTTGGGTAATAGGGGATTAGGAACGTGTGTTTCATTCCTGTGGTAAATATGAAATCCTTGAACTTCTTGGATGAAAAAACAGTGGCATTGTCCGACACAATTCGCTGCCAGAAACCAAAGTGTTTGAACACCTGGTTAGAAAGTGCATTGATGATTGATGTGGACGTTGCTTGAGTTAGTGGTATCAATATCGTGTACCTGGACATGCCATCGACTGCAATTAGCAGCTGGGTATAACCGTGTGAATTAGGTAATGGACCGGCAATGTCAACATAAAGGGTTTGACCAACTCTCTCGTCCATTGTTGAGGACAATTGTCCCTTGGGTTGGTTCCTCTCAACTTTGGTTGTCATACATGTGTGACATTGGTTTATTCTGGTTCGAATATCTGTAGACATTTTTTTCCAATAGAAATGTTGTTTTATGGCATGAATTGTCCTTCGTATTCCCCAATGGGATCCAATATTAGAGTCGTGGTAGTATCGATACACCATTTCGACTAGGTGCACGGGCACTACTGCCTTTGTTGATGCCTCGTTGCCCTTAAACATCAGGCGATTGTTGACCAGGCAATAGTGCGGATTGTTGTTCGTTCCGTTTTTAATGGCGTTTATTATAGCGTTAAGGTTTTGATCTTTCTGTTGTTCAGCGTTGAAATCTGAGAAAATCTGGGGGAAATCTTGTAAAACGGAGAGGCTTGCTTGGACTGTAGGGCTCTGGGGTGGGTGGTCTTGCTTTTCCGTTTCGCTGATTGGATTCCTGCTGAGGTAGTCCGTAATAGTGTTGTTGACTCCTTTAATATGCCTTACGGTATACCTATAAGGCATGAAGTTTGTAACCCATCGAGCGAGTCGCCCACCATTTTTCGCGAGATCTGAAATGGCTGTTAACGCTCTGTGGTCGGTATACAAATCGAACTCGTTGTGTTCTAGGTAGACCGTCAGTTTCTTGAATGCGAAAGAAATTGCCAGTGCCTCCAGCTCGTACGCTGTGTAGTTCTCTTCATGTTTATTAAGCTTTCTGCTAATGAAGTATACGGGGCTCAATATCCCTGAGTGCACTTGTGCTAGGACTGCAGAAACTCCTGCTTTCGACCCATCTGTGTATAGTTGGAATTTTTTTGAGAAATCGGGCGTTACGAGGGTGGGGGGTTCGGTTATTAACTTCCTGAGAGCTTGCCATGCATTTTCGGCCTTTTCGTCCCAAATCATCGTTGCGTTTTTCTTCCTGAGGTCGTTCAACGGCTTTGCGAGTTTGGCCGCGTTGGGCAAAAACTTGGCGAAGAAGTTTATACTACCCAGGAAGGAAGCAACTTGTTTTGGTGTTGTTGGCCTTGGAATGCTTAAAAGTGCTTTTACTCTGTCAGGGTTGATCGACATCTTTCCCTCCTCGATTTGGTGGCCGAGAAATTCAACTTTACGTTGTGCCAGTTTTATTTTAGCCGGATTGACCGTCAGTCCAGCGTCACGTAAACGTTCGAGTACTGAAATTATGTGCCCGACATGTTGCTCGTATGTGTTGCTGTAAATGAAAATGTCATCCAGAAAGTAATAACAATATTTGTAGCGTAGGTCACTGAACAGGATGTCCATAAGTCTCGACAAATGTTGACCTCCTGTGGATACACCAAAAGGTAGTTTGGTATAGGCGAAAACTCCAAACTCGCACTGGAAAGCTGTTAAGCGCTGTGATGATTTGGTGAGTCTCAGTTGGTGATATGCTGAATTCAAGTCCAAAATGGAGAAAAATTTGGCTTGTTTCAAGTTTAGAAAAGCGTTTTCAATAGAAGGGAGAGGAAATTGTCTATATTCAATCAACTGATTGAGTTTGCGGTAGTCCACGACCAATCTCCATGCATCAGCTGACTCATTGCTTTGTTTTTTTTTTTTTTGGCACGAGAAAGCACGGTGATGCAGTCGATGTGTCAATGTGCTCTATCACGCCTTGCTCCAATAAGTTGTCTAAAATAGTTCTCATTGCTTGTTGCCTTACGGGTCCTTGTGAATAAATGACTTTCGACGATTTTAGTTTGGAGCCTGGTTTCAATTGAAGGTGACAATACATTTTGTTTGTTGTCCCTAGCTGCTTGGTTAAAACTGTCGGAAATTTTGATTTTAAATATTCCAACAATTTCCCTTCATCCAAGCAGTTTAAATCCCCAATATTGGGCTTAATCATTTCCCTGTTACATAAAGAGTGTATTGTGGTTGTGTCAAATTTGAAAGAAAAACTATTTGATGATGGATCCATGATTAGTGTTGATTTGTTGATAAAGTCGATCCCCAACACAGCGTCCTGTGGGAGATTCGGACATATATAGAATACATGCGTCCACGTATTCTTACCAATTCTAATCTTCAACATAGTTTTCTGTGAAATTGAGATTACTGACGAGTCACCCAATGTCGCAGATAGGGTGGCTCTCATTAGTGTGACTCCTTTTGGTTGTGTTTGCAGTTGTTCCAAAAGTTTGTTACTGATACACGAAAAACTTGCTCCACTGTCTATCATTGCGACTGTAGGGACATTATTAATTGTTGCGTGTGCTAAATTGTTAGAAAATACACCCTCACTAATTTTGAATAATTCGTCGTTTATTCCGTTGTTATTATCAAGGACCCGAGTTGTTAGTTTTTTGGACTCTTTTTATTGGCAAATTGTTTATTGGTTCCATCCTTTGATTTTTGTAGGTTTCCCGGTGGTGAATAGGAAGCGTCGGATTTGTTGTCGGGTGATTTTGAACCATGGCGGCGATTTTCCGCGTAGATTGAGTCCTTTCGTTGTTGTCTGTGATGACTTTGCCAGGGGTGCATATATGAGAACGGTGTTGGTTGGTATCCTGCATATTGAAGGGGTTCGTACACCATCGGAGTAAAATATCCTTGCCGAAACGGTTTGTTGAAGTTGGGATTTTTTTGTTGAAATCCATTTTTTTTGTTTATTGCTGGCGGGTTGTGGTTTTTATTATTGTGTTGAGTTTTTCCTTCCATTCCCGTTTCAGGTTTGGGGTGGTCACGGTAGTTTGAGTGATGTGTTTGTTGAACGCTTGGTTTCGAAGAATTATTATAATATGGGTATTTTTGCTCCGCCATCTGTTTTTGGTGATAATTTTGTACTAATTGACTTCTCGGTCCCTTCCACTTCCCATCAGGTGATATTTGTTTTTGTTTGTAGTCCCGAGTTTTTTGTAGGTTTTCGTTTAGCTCGAGTTTTTCGACGTCTGCGACCAATGTTTGGAGTTCGATGATGTTTGTTGGTCGAGTACTGAATTGGAATTTCGTGCGCGTGAGTGAATTTGTACCTTGCAATATACTTTTGACTATTTCCCTTTCGTTGTATTGCTGTAAAATGTTGTTATATTTTGATATTTCTTCCACATAGGTCCGGAAGTTTTCATTGTGGTACTGTCCGCGCAAAACCTTTTCTTGGACTAAATTCAATTTAGTTTGGGGTGTTGTTAGCTCTTCCAATAATCTATCTGCTACATATCGAAATGTGACAGTTCGTTCAGTTGCGAGACGTTGTAAAACTGTATTGTGTTGATATGTGGCAACGCGACGGTATATTTGATTAAAGAAAACCCCATTTATTTCATTGAGCAAATATAATTTGTCCAAAAATTTTATGAGACTCCATGGGTTATCAGTATACAGCCGTGGAATTTTTTCAATTTCGCTTTCTAGGTATTTTGGGAGTTTGTCATCAATGTTGCCGTATGGAGAAGAATTCCTATCCTCAGGTTCGGGTCGTAGCAGTTGTGCTCGGGCGTGTAAAGTTTCACGTAGGTTTGTCATCTCTTGGCGAAGTGTTACGTTTTCTTGGCGCAAATTTACGTGATTTTGCTGCAACAAGTCGTTGTCTTTTCGTAACGTAGCGTAATCATCTTGAAGCTGTGTCTTGGTCATTTGTAATTCCTCGTTTTGTTGACGGAGAGTATCTAAATCGGCAGTAATTTTCGCTAGGTCCTCTATTAATCGAGTGTACCACAACGGCGGTGTATCATCCGCCGGAGTTTCAGCGGGTTTGTGAGGGTCCTTACAACTATCACATTTCCATACAGCGCGTTTTTCGATGTTCTTTTTAATCCACGATTCCAGGTTGCCAAGTCTGGTGCATTTCGCGTGGAAATGCCGGTTGCATTTTGCGCATTTAACGGGGTCCACGGGCGGGTCAGATAATTTGCAAACAACACAATGCATGATGTGAGTCAAGGTCAGGTTTGTTGTTCCTTTTAGAGGAAAACAACGGCTTAAGGCGCTGTAGTGCGAACTGCCGATGGACTACGCGCTGGTCCAATTGCCGATGGACTTGTCTCTGCTGGACGGATATGCAATGAAACTTTCAAAGGTGACGGTGATTAATTTTGCAGTTTGGTTGATTCTGTTGTCCGATTTTTCTTTGGTTTTATTCAGGTACTCGGTTATTATTTTATCTTTCTTGTGTCGAGGTCTGTGTTGCTCTGCTACCACTTATAAGGTAGATACCTTAATAAGAAGGAAATTTTCTTTAATTTGAAGAAAATTGTTTGTGACTTGAACGTCTAAAAAAAACTAAACCGGTACCATCAAACCAGGGAAAAACAAAATAACAAAAGAAAAATTATCTGGTTTAAAATAAATTATATTGTTTTTATCCCTACCTACTTAGGGAAAACGGGTTTCGACCTCAAGCAATGCTCTTCAGCCCAAAGAGAAGAAAAGAAACCAAAAGAAAAAGACTTGCATAAATGAATGTTCAAAATAATAAAAGTACTTCTGCTCACCTCAAAAATCCGGCACCAAAACCTTTACACCTAGGGACCACCACTTTACTGGGATAAGGTTTTTTTCTACACCGCACTTCTTTTGTTTCAATAATATTGTTTCACAATTTACCCATTAACAGCAGCTCTGAAGGAAACACTCTTAGCGACTTCCGATCTTCTCTCCGTTCGGGCTCGGGGGGGGAGTACGCGGTATTGGCGCTATCTAGCGGAAGCTAGATAACTCTCTGGGAGTTATCCCCATAGCGTCCTGTATGTTATTTCGGGCGTGACACAGACAAGAAACCGAGTGAATATTGCATTGTGATCTAGTTCTGACCTATTTTTAAAATTTCAAGTCAATAGCTCATCATCAAAATTTAATTTGTATTATTACAAAAAGGTATTATTTAAACAATTTTACAGATGAGAAACCGAGTGAATATTGTAATGTGGTCTATCCCTGACTTACGGTTAAAATTTCTAGACTGTAGTTTACCGGGAAGATGAAAAAAGGTAGTTTTATTCTGGGCGTCTGGGGGTTGGGTCACATACCGGCCGTTTTCGACGCGAAAGTTTTGTGTTTTTCCTAAACCTTTGCGCGGTCACTGTGAACGAACGGCTGGTCGCAAAAAATTCCAATTGGTCTTAAAACATTCGTAATTTTTCAGGTCACTCAAAAGTGAACTAAAAATTACACCGTTTCATGAGAATTTTTAGAGATATGACACTGTCGAAATTTCAAAGTTCGTTTTGAACCCCTTCCCCATGACCTAGGGTTATGAAAAGTTTCGAGCATCATTGTGGGGCTGGTCCAAACCCAGAAACCAAATTTTGTAATTTTAGCTCAACGCTAACTGGGCAAAGTGGCACGGACGGCGTACGGCGTACGGGGGACGGCGTAAGGGTGACGGACGGATTTTGGTTTATTATCTTCGATAATGAACCATTGGAATCGCCCAAAGAAAAAAATTTTTTAACCCCCCCTCAAAATTTGTTGGTTTACGTTTCAAGATACGTAGATTCAGAAAATCGAATAAAAAAAAATCCGTCCGTCACCCGTACGCCGAACGCCGTCCCCCGTCCGCCGTCCCCCGTCCGCCGTCCGTGGCACTTTGCCCAGTTAGCGTTGAGCTAAAATTACGAAATTTGGTTTCTGGGTTCGGACCAGCCCCACAATGATCCTCGAAACTTTTCATAACCCTAGGTCAAGGGGAAGGGGTTCAAAACGAAATTTTAAATTTCGACGATGTCATATCTCAAACTATTTGACTGAACCGTTTAATTTTCAGTTCACTTCTGAATGACCTGAAAAATTACGAATCTTTTAAGACCAAGTGGATTTTTGTGCGACCAGCCGTTCGTTCACAGTGACCGCGCAAAGGTTTAGGAAAAACACTAAACTTTCGCGTAGAAAACGGCCGTTATGTGACCCAACCCCCAGACGCCCAGAATAAAACTACCTTTTTTCATCTTCCCGGTAAACTACAGTCTAGAAATTTTAACCGTGAGTCGGGGATAGACCACATTGCAATATTTACTCGGTTTCTCATCTGTAAAATTGTTTAAATAATACCTTTTTGTAATAATACAAATTGAATTTTGATGATGAGCTATTGACTTGAAATTTTAAAAATAGGTCAGAACTGGATCACAATGCAATGTTCACTCGGTTTCTTGTCTGTAAAATTGTTTAAATAATACCTATTTGTTTAAACAAATTAAGTTTTGATGATGAGCTAGATACTTGAAATTTTAAATATAGGTCAGAAATGGATGACATTTCAATATTCACTCGGTTTGTATGACATGGTATGAGTATGGTATGGTATATTATTGTATGTATGATTTGGTATAATACAGTTTGGTATGATAGGAAAGAAATTCGTATGGTATGGTATGAGTACGGTGAGAATATGGTATGGTGCCGATTTGCAATACAGTCTGGTATAGACAGATGGGTGATCTGCACAAGGAAGATAATAAACCGTTGTGTCAAGAATTTGCAGAGTTTTTTTATTCGATTTTCTGAATCTACGTATCTTGAAACGTAAACCAACAAATTTTGAGGGGGGGTTAAAAAATTTTTTTCTTAGGGCGATTCCAATGGTTCATTATCGAAGATAATAAACCAAAAGCGGTAAACCAGAAATTGTAGCACGATAGGAAGGTTAGCACAACGTTCGCTAGATAGCGCTGGTGAAGCGGCCTCCGGGTGTAACTCCAGACTCTTCTGTCATATTCTACCCGCCAAAAAACCTCAGCCGCAAAAAGGAATGATATCCATTTTGCCCGCCAGCCACATATATAGGATGCTCGGTGCTTCGCACCTCGCTGTTGAGTATGCATATAGAAACCTGATCCTCCTACCCCTAACCTCCACCGTCAATGTTTTCCTGTTCCCTGTCTCCTTCCCACAACCCCCTCTCACCCTTAGTCACCCTCGGTTTCACCTAATATGTTTCCTCTGTTACACCAGCAGGGAGCTTTACGCTTCTTTCAATGCTGTTGGCGGGAGCTTTTTGCCAGATGAACAAGCTAACATAAGTATTACTGGTGGTCACGAGTAATCAGCGGTGGTACAACTGTAATGAAGTAATGCTTCAATTCAGGCTTGTTTGTGGCAAAAAGCTCCCGCCAACAGCATTGAAAGAAGCGTAAAGCTCCCTGCTGGTGTAACAGAGGAAACATATTAGGTGAAACCGAGGGTGACTAAGGGTGAGAGGGGGTTGTGGGAAGGAGACAGGGAACAGGAAAACATTGACGGTGGAGGTTAGGGGTAGGAGGATCAGGTTTCTATATGCATACTCAACAGCGAGGTGCGAAGCACCGAGCATCCTATATATGTGGCTGGCGGGCAAAATGGATATCATTCCTTTTTGCGGCTGAGGTTTTTTGGCGGGCCAGTTTTTACAACGGAGTTGTTTTTGGGGGGATATCACATCTTTTTGCATGGCTAGTTTTCGAGTGGTAGTTATACAATACGGTTCAACAACTTATACAATACAAAAGTACCTACGAGGTAACTAGTAAATGTTTTCCTAAATGAAGTTTTATCCTAGTCAAAATTTAGTAAAAAATTAGTACGCCTACTAATTTGCCTTTTTGTTTCTTCTTTTTGTGACAAGAATAATTATTTTTTGGAAATTATTGTTTGTTATCTGAAATGTGTTTGAAAAATAAGTAGTTTTAAAATTTTTGCGAATTGGTTAAATAGTAGTTTTAAAATTTTCGATTAATTAAAACAATTAACAATTTTAAAAAATTATTAAAATTTAAAACAATTATTATTATTATTAAATTTGAAAAAATAGAAAGAATTAGAAATTTGAATGAATTTGAATTAGAAATTTTTTGAAAATTTGTTGCATTTTTTCTTGGGGATTGTGCAAATTTTTGTTGTTGAGAATCATTACAATAATTTTAATTATTGGTGTCGAAGAGAAAGTGTAAAGAGAAAGTTTCTTCTTCTTGGAGTGCCGTATCCGAATTTCGGACGTTGGCGACCTCTCACATATAATCCTGTGATGCACGTCTTCACAAGTTATACGGGACCTACAGTTTATCGCCGGTTCCGAACGGCACTATTTGAGAGGCTGTATTAGGCAAATGATACTGGTGGTAGTTTGCCATTGCTTTCCACCAGGTGACCGCCGCAACGGCTAAGTATGTGAAAAATCCTTTCACGCCAGCGGGTATTGAACCCAAGATCTTACGCATCGCGGACAGACGCGCTTGTCCACGAGGCTACCGGCGGCAAGAATCAAGAATCAAGAATACTTTATTGGTGGAAATAAGCATACAAAGTTTGTTTGTACAGGATGATTGGCGCTTATACAATACCGGCCTGACGGCCCTAAAGGTTTAACAAAGTGAGGGATAATGGAGGGTAGAGACATGGAGTGAGGTATGTGGTGGGATGATTGGGGTAAGAGAAAATTTCTCATACAAAACTCTTGACTGGATGGTGGGTCTTAACACTATGGACACTTTACATACAATATATACAATTACTTAACACTAATTACAAAAGATACAAGTATTTACAGTTATTTACAGGTCTATGTACAAATTTATTATTTTAGGATACAGATTCCTTATAGTGGGGAGTGGTGAGTGGGTTCTCAGATCCGCCTCGTGTGGTGGGTTCCCCATTGGGGCTTTTGAAGGGTGTTAATGTGTCGGACAAGTGCATTTGGGTGGGACCGAAGTTTATCAGTGAATTTATTTTTGAGCTTTGTGATGAATGTGTGAATTGTGTCAATTGAGTGTAGTTTGTGGAGTGTTTCAATTCTACAGCGTCGGGATGTGTGGGTTGAAAGGCGGATGCATTTATTTTGAGTAATTTGTAATTTGTTTATGGAGGAGGGAGCTGCTGTATGCCAAATTGGGGAGGCGTAGGTGATGGAGGAACGTATCAGGGCTTTGTACATAAGGAGTTTGGCTTCTTTGGATAGGGCGTGGGATTTAAAGAGGTGAAAATAACGGCCAAGTTTTTGGCGGGCGGCTTGGTTGGTACGCTTGACGTGTTCATTCCAGTTCAGACGTTTGTCGAGGTGGAGGCCGAGGTATTTAACTGACTTGGAAAATCGGATGGGAATTGAGCGGATTGTGATGTGAGGTGGAATGTTTCTTTTGTAAGTGAAAATGATACTCTCTGTCTTGGCTGCGTTCACCTTGATTTTCCACTGTTCAAGACGGGATATGATGAGGTGGGCTGCGTTTTGTAGTCTGTTGCAGGCTTTAGGGGGGGATGGGCTGGCGGAGTAGATTGCTAGGTCGTCGGCAAACCCAGCAATTGAGACGTTTTTTGGCATGTCTTTGAAGACGTGGGTAATATATATGTTGAAAAGTAGAGGGGAGAGGACAGAGCCTTGCGGTACTCCGGCAGGGATGGTAACAGGTGTGGAGGAGGAGTTGTTAATTTTGACAAATAACTTCCTGTCTGAGAGGTAGGAATGGAGGAGCTTGCAGTAACTAGCTGGGATTTTGAATTGGATGAGTTTGTGAATGAGGCCTTCAATCCAGACGGAGTCGAAGGCCTTTTCGCTGTCAAGGAGAAGTAGGGCGGTTGAATTCTTAGATTGGAGATTCGTACTAATAAAGTCAACCACCCTCGCGAGTTGGTGGGTGGTGGCGTGGCGGTTTTTGAAGCCCATTTGGGTGTCTGGGACAATTTTCAACCGCTCTACCTCCCCTTGTAAGCGGCGGATGATGATTTTCTCGTAGATTTTTGAGAGGATGGGAAGGAGGCTGATCGGACGATAGCTGGCGGGGTCTGAAGGTTTTTTGTTGGGTTTTAGGATAGGGATAACGGAGGCAGTTTTCCATCGGGATGGGAAGTAGTGTAGGCGCAGGGAAGCGTTGAAAATATTAGTTAGTAGCACTACTACTTTTTGAGGGAGGTTTTTGAGGGCAATGTTGGGGATTTTGTCATGGCCCGGTGCCTTATTGTTTTTCAGTTTGTCTAGGAGTCTTTTTACTTCGCGGGGCGTTGTGTGGTTAATGTGGTGTGAGGACGGTTTTGAGGAGAATCTTAGTATCTCGGAGTTTATCTGTTGGACAAAACTGGAGTTTCCTCTCTTTGCAGCTTGGTCGTGTATTGCCAGGAAGTGTTGTGAGAGCAAGTTGGCCTTCTCTTCGTCACTGTAGGCTACGTTTTGTGTGGAGTGTAATGGGGGTACTGTGAACTGTGTGTTTTTATTGAAATGTTTTGTGAGCCTCCACAATGAACGATCGTTTGGTTTGATTTTTGATAGTTTGGTTTCCCAGGTAGATTGGGTCCATTGTACAACCTGGAAGTGAATTTGTTTCTGTAGGTGATTTACATAGGTTTTTATGCGGGGGTCGCGGGTGTGCTGCCACCTACGGCGAAACTCATTCTTTTTATTGATGAGGTCAGTGATGTGGATAGGTAAGGGGTCGTTTGGGGGCTTTATCCTGATTTTTGGAACGGTTTCGTCAAGGGCCGACCGTATGTTGGATGAGAGGTGTTCAATTTCCTTGTCTATATTGAGGGGAGAGGTCAGGTCAGGGTGTGCTGTTCCCGTTAAATCATTCAAACGATTGCGGAACAGTTTCCAATCCGCCTGGTTGAAGTTGAATTTAGTTGTTCGTGTGAGTGGGGAGTGATGTGAAGTGATATGGAAGAGGACGGGTAGGTGATCACTATGACCTTCAGTGAGGGTGTGCATGTTTTGGATGAGTGAGGGGTGTCTGGTGAGGATGAAGTCTATTGTGCTGGGGCATCTGTTTTCTTGGACGGGAAAAAAGGTTGGATTAGCGGGGGCGACGAAGGATATGTAATCATTTGTGATAAGATCATAGATGACTTCGCCGTTCTTATTCTTTTTTAGGCAGTTCCATAGTTGGTGCCTGGCATTCCAGTCCGCAGCCAAGACAGTCGGAGTATCAGGGGGTAGGAGTGATTTGATGAAGGGGCCGTCAAAGGTAGCCTGGTTTGAGGGTGGGGTATAAATTCCTAGTATGTGTATGTGTCTGTGTTTGTAGGGTAGCCGGATGCCTACAATTTCCATGTTGTGTTGTTCAGGTACCGTTATTTGAGTGTGGGGCAAGGTGTCCTTGACGGCGATTAAAACGCCTCCGCCTTTGGATTTCCTATCATGTCTGTAAATGAGGTAACCTGGGATCCGGATTTTGGTGTTTGTGTTTAATTGTGTTTCTGTTAAGATGGCTATGTCTATTTGTGAAATGGTGATGGTGTGGGTGGTTTCGGCTAGGTTTTTCTTTAGACCTCGGACATTCCATAGTAGGGTGTTGTAGTGAGTTTTATGTAAGTTAGGGGCTGTCATTGAGTAGGTGTGCGTAGTTGGACATGATAGTGAGTTTTTGTATAGGTGTTGAGGCGGATCTAAGCTCTATGATCATGTTTTTAAGGTCTGATAGGATTTGAGGGACTCCCATTTCACGTAGTTCGTCCAGGACGTCTTTGGCGTCCTTAATGAGGTTGAGGGTTCCTTGAAGGTCCACGTTGTCTGGGCGGCTATTGTGGTGGGTGAAGGGTGGTGGGTTAGAACGGCTGACCTCGCTTCTGTGTCTGTGAGACAGGATAGAGGCATAAGACGGTCCAATTAACGGGTCTCGGGGCAGGTACTTCCTCGGGTTAACGGGGATTGCAGGTGTAGTGTCAGTTTGGGGAAAGTGAATGGGTTTACGACGGGCCATCAACAACTGTCGAGATTCGCAGCCCCTATAGCTTGCAACGTGGGATTTCCCACAGTTGGTGCATTGGACAGGGTTGTTGACCCTATCACATTCTTTTACATCGTGACCCTTACCGCAACGGACACACCTGGGCTTTAGGTTACAGTTTCTGCTCGAGTGATTGAACCTTTGGCAGCGGAAACACATGGTGATATGACCAGTTGAGTTATATTTTTCAAAAGTTACCTTGCGGTATAAGACGGGACCGACCAGCTGGAGGTTTTGGAGTGTGATTGAGGGTGACGTGACCACCGCGTAGACTGGGAGGCGGGTTTTCTTTCCGTTTTCGTCGGATCTCGTGAACTGCTGCACGTGGCTAACGCCAGTTAAGTGCCGCTGGAGATCAACTTTGATTTCTTCTTCCGCGAAACTTGCGGGGAGGCCGTGGATGACAAATTTGTGGTGCCTATCGTCTTTGAATCCGTAGGTGTGAAATGGTACATTCTTTGATTTCAGATTCTCGCAGATTAGTTGGTGATCCTGTTTAGTTTTGGGAAGGATCTGAGTGGTTTTCTGTCGGTGTTTGAGGAGAAAGCCCGACTTGGCAATAAGGTTGATTTCCCTGATGAGGTCTGATGAGTTGGATGGGACGCCATCTAACACTATAGGAGGGACTTTGGCGCGAGTTGGGTTGTTAGCCGGTTCAGGAACTCGGTCAGGGGCATTTGTTAATAATTCGAATGAATTGGACGTAGGAATCGATGGGTGGACCTCCATAGTACTTTCAGTTGGAGCCGTGGGAATGTTGTCATCAATTGCGGGTGCAAGATCAGAGGTTTTGTCAAGACGAAGCTTTACCTTCTTCTTAAGATGAATGAACTCATCATGGAGTTCAGCTCTGTACTCGGATACGGGGGCGTCCGTCTCTTCGAATGAGGAGAGGCCGGAGCACCTCTTGAGCCGGGGTGCAGGTGATTTCTCGGGCGGAGATGATGTTTGGGGTTGGGAAGCCAGTTGGGTGGCTATTCGGGCGGGCTCTCGGGGCTCAGCGTCGCGGGGATTTGTGTCCGGGGCGCACAGGTAAAAAAACTTTCACACACGATGTTAACAGCACGAGGGTTGGGAGAGCTACCGGCGGCCACAGAAAGTTTTCAAAACGTAAAACGCACGTTTTTATACCAAAAATCGCGAATAACTCGAGAACCGTGAAGTGTGCTACCCTCATTCGAAAGCCCATTAAATTTCCTATCGATCCTTAAACAGGCGCCACTCTACGACAATTTTTCTGACCACCGTTCAACTTTGATGTTTTCGGAAATTAGCCAAATCAGTAGATGTGGAATTTATTCACGTATTTTTGGCTGTGGATTAGTCAAATCGATTGAGATTTAGTTCAAAATTATTGAGCATATTCTAGACAACCTAGCGGACATTTTAAGACCAACCGCACCAATTTTCATCAATATTTGCGGCAGTTGTTGTTGAAAATAGAAAAATCACCATAACTCCTTTATTTTTCCCTTTAGGAAGCATTTTTTGATCTCAAATTAAACAGTTTGAAAAGCTGAACACAACTAAAAAAGAAAATCTGAAAAAGCTTCAATTTTGAAGGAGTTATGTCCATTTGAAATTCCTAAAAAACACTATTTCCCCCCTAATTGGGGGGGAAATGGGGGGAGGGAGAAAAAATGGTCAAAAGGCACTCCCTTGGAGCATAACAAACGTGTGTGCAAAATTTCAGCTCGATCCGATTTGTCTGCTGGGCTGTAGCCCCGTCAATGAACAACAACAACAACAAGAAGAAGAACACGTAAAACGTGAAAAATAGTGGTTTTAAAATTGTTATACCCCCGACACCTGATGTTCCCGAGAGGGTGAAAACCCCAACTAGTTCCGTCGCGTAATCAGTGTCTCAGTCGCTTCGGTTTTCAGGGCTTCGGTTTTCTTGGCGGGCGGGACGCTCCTGCGTCCCTAGATCCCTCGCGTTTCACTAGTACACACGAGGCATCAGGACAGTGCACAAGACGTTGCTGCGTCCGTTCTATCTGGTGCTTTTTGCAGCCAGATTCTTGCAGCCAATTCATCAAATGAACGAATTGACATTCGAAAATAATTGAAGAATTTTTTTTAATCTTCCCTCAATACTATGAAAATAAAGTTGAAAGTGCCTTTTAAATATCTCGCATCGTTAAGGCTAAAGGGGACGGGGCATAAGTGAGATTCTTATGAATATTCTCAATATAAGTATTTGAACGCCGATGAACCCAATATCTTCTTTTATGGTCACTTTCATAAATGTATTTGTACAGAAAGTACGAAAATAAAATCTTGTTTTTATAAATTTCAACTTGCCCACGATCCATCTCGTGAAACAACTCACACGACACTGAAGAAGAAAGAATCCCCACCCAGTTGTAAATTCCGCGTCCTTTCTTTCATGTGCACAGAACTGGAGTACCCCAGTCTGACGGCATTGGCAACCAGCTCACGGCCACGCCTCAGCCGCCTTGTCTCCCCACACCGTCGCAACCTTCGGATGGCACAAGATCCGGTACAGTCGCCCATTTCCCAACCAAATATGCCGATTTCGTGGTCAACCACTTATACACCGACTGCCACTTAAGGAACTAGAAATTTTAACAGTGCCTGCTGCTTACATCCTAGAAATTTTCAAAGTGCCTGCTACTTACATCCTCTTCTTTGTTAGGAGAAATATGGAGTCTTTCCACACTCCTGTTCACGGTTACCCAACTCGTAATAAAAAAATCTTTGTGTCCTGTTCCATCCACTGGCTGCTACTCGTAATGGTACCACTTGGTGGGGAATTAAATTTTTTAATGCCCTCCCTTCTAACATCATCCTGGTCATATCAGCTGTACCGCAGTCACACCTCACGTCATTTGCAATTCTGTCCCTCGTTCGCGCTTTTGAGAAGAGCAAAATTCAAATATCGGATTAGAAACACAATTACTCTACGGTTACTACAAAGCTGGAACGGTGGATGACAGGTACCTCTCGAGAAACGAACAGAAGTTTCCACGGATTCAGATTCGTTCGCGCCTCACGATTCCGATTCACTTGTTCTCAATCGGGATTAAGTTTGACAATACTGTTGGAACGTCATTTGCACGAGGACTTACAAAGGGCTGAAAGACGTCCTTTGTGTTAACTACACACACTAATCAGCTTTGTTTGATGAGGCAAGGGGTGGGAGATCCCTTTGATGTTGACCGTTTTCCTCCCGCGGTTTCCATAGGGATCCTACGGAACCGTTTGATACAGTTTACTCTAAACGGTGAATGAGAACCGGTTTCCAATCACGTAGAAACGGTAATCTAGGCTTATGAATCTAACTTGGTTTATTGTCGGTTGGGAACTGGGAGGCTGGATGTATGCCAAATGTAGATACGCACAATTCTTGAAACAGTATTAATTTGTTGGGTTAATTCTCATTAAACGTCGATACCGATGAATATAGATCGCTGAAATTAGATAGGCGCTGTGATTTGTTCTCATTTTAATCATTATTCGCGAAAAATCGTGCTAAACCTCCACAAACAATCTCATCAAACCGCAGCTTAGCTCTCAGAACATAAGTTTGATGAAATTATCTTTGACAGCATTGGCACTAGTACAAGAAGTTGTCGAGTTCACACAAGCGTTCATAGTTCCACAGCAAGACTATTGATTGAGATCAACGTGACCAGGAAGGTGGATAATTGAAGTGCTGAACCGGGACCTTCTGAAGATGTTGTTTGTTATGCTTAATAATCAGGAGCGTAGCGTGGCTCTGGACAATAGGGTACCGCACTCAAATCCACCCCCCCCCCCTCACCGCCACGGGACCCACACATACACACAGATAACTAACATCTGATGTTTCGTCTAACAAGATTGAGATGAATTCTGACTTAGCTAAATCAGATTTAATGTCATCTAGCATGACTCTAGCTTTAGCACTTATAAGATCATTCTGGGTAGCAGGGGAGGTTCCTTTAAAAATTGTTGCCGTTTTCAAATGATCTTCCAATGGCTGGTCATGATCTTTTAGGAAATTTAATAACTCAATGTAATTTCCTTTGTTATGAGAAGAGGAAGAGGACTCGTCATGCCCCCTAAAAGGCAGTTCCTGTTTAGCCAAGAAATGAATGCAGTCAATAAGCCGAACCATAATCTCCCTGTTTTTGGTTTATTATCTTCGATAATGAACCATTGGAATCGCCCAAAGAAAAAATTTTTTTAACCCCCCCTCAAAATTTGTTGGTTTACGTTTCAAGATACGTAGATTCAGAAAATCGAATAAAAAAAATCCGTCCGTCCGCCGTACGCCGTCCGCCGTCCGCCGTACGCCGTCCGCCGTCCGCGCCACTTTGCCCAGTTAGCGTTGAGTTAAAATTACGAAATTTTTTTTTATGGGTTTCGACCAACCCCACAATGGTCCTCGAAACTTTTCAGAACCCTAGGTCAAGGGGAAGGGGTTCAAAACGAATTTTGAAAATTTGAAAATTTCATATCTCGAAAAATTCATATAGAACGGTATGTTTTTTATTTCATATTTTGATAGAGTTTGTTCCGTAAATTTTTTTAAGACCATCCGCAGCTTTGTACGACCAGCCGTTCGTTCACAATGACGGCTCAAAGATTGTGCCTCACAACACGATCGTGACTCAAACTGTTGAAATACAGGTCCATTTTCATACTAACAAGCTCTTTGGAACATCATATGGCTTAAGTGATGTCGAGTTTGTTGTTCTGAGGTGCGTTTCGTGCTACGGAAATGAAGTTAATTTCGAATGTTTGTTGGTAGGTACTTTTTTATAGAAAAAAACTTTTACCGACGTAGTATTAAAAACCCCAGAATTATATCGTATTAATTAATCATAATTAATAATAATTATTATTAATAATAAATACAAATTAGTAATACCTAACAATAAATTATAATAATTTTCACTAGGTACTTGATAAAATTGTTAATAATTAGTGATAATTGATAATAATAATTAATCTAACATTTAGGATCTAGACATTTAGACCTAGTGATCTAGACAGAAGGGTGATTTGTACAAAGAAGATAATGAACCGTTGTGTCAAGAATTTGCAGAGTTTTTTTTTTTTTTTTTGGTTTATTTTCTTCGATAATGAACCATTGGAATCGCCCAAAGAAAAAAAATTTTTAACCCCCTCTCAAAATTTGTTGGTTTACGTTTCAAGATACGTAGATTCAGAAAATCGAATAAAAAAAAATCCGTCCGTCCGCCGTACGCCGTCCGCCGTACGCCGTACGCCGTCCGCCGTACGCCGTCCGCCGTCCGCGCCACTTTGCCCAGTTAACGTTGAGCTAAAATTACGAAATTTGGTTTCTGGGTTTGGACCAGCCCCACAATGATCCTCGAAACTTTTCATAACCCTAGGTCAAGGGGAAGGGGTTCAAAACGAATTTTGAAAATTTAAAAATCTCATATCTCGAAAAATTCATATAGAACGGTATGTTTTTTATTCCATATTTAGATAGAGTTTGTTCCGTAGAATTTTTTAAGACCATCCGCAGCTTTGTACGACCAGCTGTTCGTTCACAATGACGGCTCAAAGATTGTGCCTCACAACACGATCGTGAATCAAACTGTTGAAATACAGGTCCATTTTCATACTAACAAGCTCTTTGGAACATCATATGGCTTAAGTGATGTCGAGTTTGTTGTTCTGAGGTGCGTTTCGGCTACGGAAATGAAGGTAATTTCGAATGTTTGTTGGTAGGTACTTCTTTTATAGAAAAATTATTACCGACGTAGTATTAAAAACCCCAGAATTATATCGTATTAATTAATAATAATTATTATTAATAATAAATACGAATTATTAATACCTAACAATAAATTATAATAATTTTCACTAGGTACTTGATAAAATTGTTAATAATTAGTGATAACCAGATTTAAGGTCTAGTGATCTAGACAGAAGGGTGATCTGTACAAAGAAGATAATGAACCGTTGTGTCAAGAATTTGCAGAGTTTTTTTTACGTTTTCATCATGAAGAGAGATTTGTGCAGTTTATTGCACATCCAATTTTAATGAAGCAAGAGAGGAAACTATGTGCGAATTGCTACACTGGTGTTTTCAGCAGCGTTTGTCAAGTTTGCAATACTAGAAAAGTCACTACACCATATGTTTTTTTAGTGCAAAACAAAATGTGTGGGAAACAAAATAAAAGGTTTTTTTTTTTATTACACCCTGACATCTTTACACTGGTATCATTACACTGATATCTATTGTCGTTCTCAACATTAAAATGTCGAGTGTAAGTACTCAAAATTTCGTTCCTTGACAACTCTGAGAGGGGGGGGGGGTCACTCAAAAAATTAAAGTCTGAAAAGTGACACCTCATTTTAAAGGTTTTTACACCTGAATACGATCATAAAGTCGGAATAATTCCAATTATTGCGATATCGTATTTCGTTCTCAATTTTAAGCACTTTGAAGATGAAGAAACGTGGTTGAACCTTGATATTTTCTTCATGGTTAGTCTGCTCTAATCTGATGACGGAATGTGATATCGCACTTCTGACTACACCGTCGTGTTCAGCGTTGAAATGTGCAAAAGCTGAAGGGGGTTTTTGGTGATGGGGGGGGGGGGGTGTTCATCCGAAAAAATGAAATTTTGACAAGTGACACCTCAATTTAAAGGTTTTTACACGCTGAATACGATCGTAAAGTCAGAATTGCGATCCCTTATCTCGTTCGCAAACATGAGTACTTTGAAGATAAAGAATACGTTCTTCATGGTTAATCTGCTCTAATCTGATGACGGAATGCGTTATCGCAATTCTGACTTCTCCGTCGTGTTCAGCGTTGTAATGTCCAAAAGCTGAGGGGGGTTTTGGGGATGTTGGGGGTGGGGGGAGTTTCACCTATACATGCCAAAAATGAAACGGTCTGTCAAGTGACGCCTCATTTTTAAGGTTTTTACACGATGAATAAGATGGGGAAGTCAGAATGGCTATATCTTATTCCGCTCTCAAACTGGACCACGTTGAAGATGAAGAAACGTGGTTGTTACTTGAGATGTTCTTCAACGACATCATGTTCTTTAATGAAGACCATTTACGTAAAACCAACTATTCCTTCGAAAATTCGCTCTTATAGTCCTGCTGCATGACTGGGATTTATTTTCTCATCATGGGTCGTCGAAATCCGCACCTCGATTCGCAAAATAATTGTTCCTCGTAACTACAGGTTCCAGAGGCAATCCCAGTTGGAGTTTTCACCGTAGACATTCCCCTTTCCTTCTCCCTTTAGAAAGATCCCATGAATCCTTGAATATTCAAGGCGATATAAGGTTTCCTCAAGTGATCCCGAAGAAAATGGGAAGCTCAAGAAAAGCTCTCTTTTTTGCCTTCTTCGGGCTTTGGGCACAATGGGTCCCAAAATCGATTGAGTGGCGCTCGCTTCTTTTTTTTTGTGCCTTTCCACTCTGAGCCCGTTTCCTGGATCTTAATTAATTATTGCCGAAAGGGTTTTGAATGGGTGACCCGTGTCAATCCCCATTCAAAGAAAAGAGGGATCCCTAATGGAATCGTTAGGTACTTTGAATGCGACCCGGCCCCTCGATAAGAGAGAATTATTATCAGTTTATCGGGGTGAGAATATAGGTTAATATCTCACCTTCATTCCGATCAAATTGGTTTTCAACGGAAAGTAGGTAGTAGTTCTTATAGTCCTACTTGTGTCGTGGAATAACAAGATGAACAATCAAGCTGTGTATCCAGGAGTGATTTCGCGTTTCACGGCATGTACCAGTGTAACTACCACTGCGATTTGATTATAATTCATGACAGAAAATAATTCCCCCAAATTTCATCACATTCGGATGTTCAGAACTGGAGTTATGTGGCGCTCGTAGTGTTTTGAGGATTCCTCGTTTGCATTTGAGCAGCGCAAACTGTGGCGAATTCAGAGGGGGGTCATGACCCGACACAACTACTCCCCCCCCCCCCCCACATCACAGATCGGCAGTGTCTAGTCAGCAGACCTAGACGAAAAAAAAAAGATAAGATGTGGAAGGCTTTTGATAAGTATAACACCCCGACCTGTTAAGATCTTTTATGCTCTCCGAGTAGTTAGAGCTCTTCTGTGAGCTCCAGTTGTTTCATCAACTTCCAGAGGTCATTAGGGCTTATCCCCCCCCCCCCCAGGCGCGTAGATTCAGGGGTACCACGGGTAGCGGCGGTACCCCTGACGAAAAGAAGAAAAAAGGTACCTACACAAAGAATAAAAATCCGAAAAGTTGAATTTGGGCGCATTCTGATGGAATCGATTAGAAACCAGTTTCATCGATTCTTCGTGGTAGGTTCAAATCAGAGATCGATGACTTCTTTGTCTAAATCGATACTACAAACTGATCGATAGAGGTGATAGAGCAGTATCCATTGAAGCAGAAATGCCGCATGGAATTACTTTGGAGTACCGCACTTCCATTGCGGTGACAAAAGGTCATTGGCCGAGCCCGTGTGTCAGTGTGTCTCCTCGTCTTCACAATGATGGTTCGGTGTGTGTGTGTGTTTATTTTCTAGTGGTAGACAAGTCAGCGAGTCACCGCAAGGTTTGTGCGGTGGCTGTCGTGATCACGCCGATGTTATCGAAGCTGGTAGGTATAATCGATTTGTTTAGGAGCCGATTTGTTCGTTTTTGGTTTATTATCTTCGATAATGAACCATTGGAATCGCCCAAAGAAAAAATTTTTTTAACCCCCCCTCAAAATTTGTTGGTTTACGTTTCAAGATACGTAGATTCAGAAAATCGAATAAAAAAAAATCCGTCCGTCCGCCGTACGCCGTACGCCGTCCGCCGTCCGCGCCACTTTGCCCAGTTAGCGTTGAGTTAAAATTACGAAATTTTTTTTATGGGTTTCGACCAACCCCACAATGGTCCTCGAAACTTTTCATAACCCTCGGTCAAGGGGAAGGGGTTCAAAACGAATTTTGAAATTTTGAAAATTTCATATCTCGGAAAATTCCCATCAAACGGTATGTTTTTTATTTCATATTTAGATAGAGTTTGTTCCGTAGAATTTTTTAAGACCATCCGCAGCTTTGTACGACCAGCCGTTCGTTCACAATGACGGCTCAAAGATTGTGCCTCACAACACGATCGTGACTCAAACTGTTGAAATACAGGTCCATTTTCATACTAACAAGCTCTTTGGAACATCATATGGCTTAAGTGATGTCGAGTTTGTTATTCTGAGGTGCGTTTCGTGCTACGGAAATGAAGGTAATTTCGAATGTTTGTTGGTAGGTACTTCTTTTATAGAACAATTATTACCGACGTAGTATTAAAAACCCCAGAATTATATCGTATTAGTTAATCATAATTAATAATAATTATTATTAATAATAAATACGAATGATTAATACCTAACAATAAATTATAATAATTTTCACTAGGTACTTGATAAAATTGTTAATAATGAGTGATAATTGATAATAATAATTAATCTAACATTTAGGATCTAGACATTTAGACCTAGTGATCTAGACAGAAGGGTGATCTGTACAAAGAAGATAATGAACCGTTGTGTCAAGAATTTGCAGAGTTTTTTTTTTCACTCCATCCTTGATAATGTCAACTTGTTTTTTAAAGGAATTAACAATCCTTTACAAAGACGAGGATTTTGGTGGTAAAGAAATTCATGAACTAGTTTTGTACCTTGCTGACATGCCATGGGTTTTACCCGAAGTTTTCAGGTTCGCAAAACTTATTTTCTAACTAATGTTTGAAGGCTAATATAATAACACTGTACAATTCCTTTGAGCAAATAGCTTGCTAAGAACTGCGTTACTTTTCTGTCTTGGTTGAAGTGAATAATGTGCGTAGGTAAATTCAGTAGGAGACTTGGGATATTTGTGATGGGGGGGGGGAGGGGATGGAGTGCGGTACCCTCCATTCCAGAGCCACGCTACTCTCCTGATTTTCTGAATCTACGTACCTATCTTGAAACGTAAACACGATCGTGAATCAAACGGTTGAAATACAGGTCAATTTTCATACTAACGAGCTGTTTGGAACATCATAATATATTATATTATGGTTTTAGTGATGTCGAGTTTTTTGTTATGAGGTACGTTTCGTGCTACGGAAATGAAGGTAATTTCGAATGTTTGTTGGTAGGTACTTCTTTTATAGAAAAATTATTACCAACGTAGTATTAAAAACCCCAGAATTATATCGTATTAATTAATCATAAATAATAATAATAATTATTAATGATAAATACAAAGTATTAATACCTAACAATAAATTATAATAATTTTCACTAGGTACTTGATAAAATTATTAATAATTAGTGATAATTCATAATAATTGATCTAACATTTAGGATCTAGACATTTAGACCTAGTGATCTAGACAGAAGGGGTGATCTGTACAAAGAAGATAATGAACCGTTGTGTCATGAATTTGCAGAGTTTTTATCTCAATCCTATCGAGAGTTATCGTCTGGAATGACACATAGGTAAACCAACAAATTTTGAGGGGGGGTTAAAAAACTTTTTTCTTTGGGCGATTCCAATGGTTCATTATCGAAGATCATTTCGAACGTTTGTTGGTAGGTACTTTTTTTATAGAAAAATTATTGCCGACGTAGTATTAAAAACCCCAGAATTATATCGGTACATTTTATTTGTAATTAATTCATCATCTCCATCATTCAGGTTCCGCAGAAAGGAACCCAGTCGATTCCAACAGCCGGATATCGTATTAATTAATCATAATTAATAATAAATACAAATTATTAATACCTAACAATAAATTATAATAATTTTCACTATAGGTAGTAGGTACTTGATAAAATTATTAATAATTAATTAGTGATAATTCATAATAATAATTAATCTAACATTTAGGATCTAGACATTTTAGACCTAGTGACCTAGACAGAAGAGTTATTATGGTAAATAAAATCTGAGGTAGCTGTTGGAAAGAGCGTTAAATTTCCTATCTCTTTGATACAAAACCCGATTTTTTAAAATCTGGCCCAACTGGGAAAAAATTTGCGGAATTTGAAAATTTGAAGATTTTCTTAAAATCGCTGTTTTTTATTAGTTGTTCGCTTTGTTATTACGGAGGCCATTCGGCGGGCACCCCTTGAGAATCTCAGCTTTCTAACGGTGTATTCAGTTTTTATTTTTTAGGGGGATTTTCTTTGAGAAAATTGAGTTTGTATGCGAAAAAACGTGTATTTTCAGGCATATTTCAGGCACATTTTCACGCTGAATCGAAAGGTGACAAACCCAGACCTCCCTAGCAACGGATAAAACTTTTTACACCCTGAAATGGAGATATTGCAAATAAAAACTCATTTTATTCGTTGCTAGGGAGGTCTGGGTATGTCACCTTTAGATTCACCGTGAAAATGCGCCAGAAAATGAGCCTAAAATTTTTTCGCATAAAAGTTTCTTCGCATACATTTCAATTTTCTCCAAGAAGTTTCCCCTAAAAACTAAAAACTAATTATACAGTTGGAAGCTGGGATTCTGAGCAAGTTTTTCCCAAGGAGTGCCCGCCGAATGGCCTCCCTAATAACAAAGCGAACAACTAATGAAAAAACGGTGATTTTAAGAAAATCTTCAAATATTTAAATTTCGCCATTTTTGTTTTTACCAGTCGGGCCCGACTAAAAAAATCTGGTTTTGTATCAAACAGATAGGAAATACTATTTCCAACGGATACCTTAAACTTTATTTTCCATTATGATTAAGGGAGTTACGTCCGTTTTACAGACAAGGTCGAGAAGACGAAAAAAATCTTAAAAGTGAAAAAAGTCGGATTTTTATTCGAGTAAGAAAAACTCTGCAAATTCTTGACACAACGGTTCATTATCTTCTTTGTACAGATCACCCTTCTGTCTAGATCACTAGGTCTAAATGTCTAGATCCTAAATGTTAGATTAATTATTATTATCAATTATCACTAATTATTAACAATTTTATCAAGTACCTACCTAGTGAAAATTATTATATTATAATTTATTGTTAGGTATTAATAATTTGTATTTATTATTAATTATGATTAATTAATACGATATAATTCTGGGGTTTTTAATACTACGTCGGTAATAATTTTTCTATAAAAGAAGTACCTACCAACAAACATTCGAAATTACCTTCATTTCCGTAGCACGAAACGCACCTCAGAACAACAAACTCGACATCACTTAAGCCATATGATGTTCCAAAGAGCTTGTTAGTATGAAAATGGACCTGTATTTCAACAGTTTGATTCACGATCGGGTTGTGAGGCACAATCTTTGAGCCCTCATTGTGAACGAACGGCTGGTCGTACAAAGCTGCGGATGGTCTTAAAAAATTCTACGGAACAAACTCTGTCGAAATATGAAATAAAAAAACATACCGTTATATATGATTTTTCGAGATATGGAATTTTCTAAATTTCAAAATTCGTTTTGAACCCCTTCCCCTTGACCTAGGGTTATGAAAAGTTTCGAGGACCATTGTGGGGTTGGTCGAAACCCATAAAAAAAATTTCGTAATTTTAACTCAACGCTAACTGGGCAAAGTGGCGCGGGACGGCGGACGGCGTACGGCGTACGGCGGACGGCGTACGGCGTACGGCGGACGGACGGATTTTTTTTTATTCGATTTTCTGAATCTACGTATCTTGAAACGTAAACCAAAATATTTTGAGGGGGGGTTAAAAAAATTTTTTCTTTGGGCGATTCCAATGGTTCATTATCGAAGATAATAAACCAAAAATCTATGAGGCATTTTTTGTTGCAAATTACCTGCAAAAATCGATTCCCTGAGTTTGTTACATAGTTACACTAGACACCCTGTGTTACTAAACTAGTAACTAAACTAGCTAGTTACTAAACTTAACCTGCTAAGAAAGTATAATATTGAAGCATTTTTCGATTTTTGAGAGGTGGCAGAACTTTGAAATTGCTTTCCTGAAAAATTCAGCCAATGTGACATATCATACATTGCCATCTTTCTACAGGATTACTAAACGGGACACCCTCCAGGATAATGAGAAAAAAGTCTCACTCACACCAAGGTGGGATACCAAAGATATCCTGAAAAAACTGGGGATTTCCTGCGAAATGATTGCACTACTTTCAGTTGCTGAGCAAAAGAGTTACGCAGCCTCTTGGCGAAAACAGTCATTCGTTCCATTTTTAAAGTATTGAAATTCTCTACAATTTCAGTGGTAGTAAAACTCTGTATACCTGGTGAAACCCAAAGTAGAGCTCTGCAAAACAGCCAATTTTTTGCCAAAAGTGCAAATTTCCAAAACACGCGTTCAAAGATTGGCTAACACGTTTGTCGGACTCTTTTGGATCTAGCTCCAGAATTATTCGTTCGATCCGAATTTCTTAATTCCGTCTCAAAGGTAGTTAAGGGCTTGGAGGACCTAGGTTTGAAGGTTTTTAAGGATATCTTAGGATGTGATTGACTTGCAGTTTTGAAATGCGGGGGGGTTTTCCGCCACTATAGAAGTGCCAAAACATACAATAAGAAGAAGGTTGTCACCTGCTGCGAGGCTGAATTTATCGAGCTCTATTATAGACCTCGATGAAATCAGCCTCGCACCAATCCTATAATAGGATTGGTGCTCCGGAAGCTGGTAAAACAAGGCACATATGTACCGAGGTCTTCTCAATGGATCTCAAACACTCAATTCTGGATTTATCAGAAGACCTTAGGTCTTTTAGGGCTGCAAAGTCAAAAGACCTAAGGGTTTTCATCAACAACGATCTACCTGCGTCGTTAAGACAGCGTCGTAAGGAGGAATTTCAGAAGAAAAAGGATGCTGAGCGAAGGAACCAGAGAAAGCGGCTCACCTTTATTTCTCATGTTGGGAAAAGCACTGGTGACCATGTGTGGTTGGACGTGAACCTAATTGATATAGTTGATAACTTTGAAGTGTTAGAAAATTAAACTATAAATCGTTGTGTCAAGAATTTGTAGAGGCTTTTTTTAGCATGGAACATGCTTTAGCCTTGGACTAACTAGCCGAAAAATGTCACGCGGAATGGTCACAAAAAATGGGTGACGAAATTTTGTAATGATTTTCACGTACAACCGAGTCGTTTCTAGGGAAATGAAACTTCTTTAGTTTTCATCGGACAAAAATCGTTCTCCCATTCGTTGGAAAGCTCTCGATTTATCACGCATTTATGTCGCAGTTTTATATTTATCTACGAGATATTAATCCAACAATGCGATGTTATAAATGGTTAGTAAACAATCTTATGTGCGAGGGTCGAAGCTTCATTACCAGGGAAGCTAATTAGAAAACATACATCGTATCCATTGCCGTCATGACAACTATAAGACATAGCTAAAGCATGTTTCTCGATTTTTAGCTGCAGGCTCCAAACGGTAAGCATTCGGGGGGTCCAGGGGGGCTTGCCCCCCTGGCGAGGCGCGAAGCGCCGAGTTTTATTCAATTTTCTGAATCTACGTATCTTGAAACGTAAACCAACAAATTGGGGGGGGGGGGGGGGGGGGGGTAAACATTTGTTTTCTTTGTTCGATTCCAATGGTTCATTATTGAAGATAATAAACCAAAATTGATCAATAACAACACACGTTGAACTCGAGACAAAGGCTTGAATTCTTAACCCAAAGATGTCATTACTAATGATGGAGGATGGTCGAGGGTCGGTCGAATGAGATATGTTTTAATAGGCAACGTTTCGTAGAATTTATTTCACCATCATCAGGGCCTAAAATTAGTTTCACATTGTAGAATTCCACAATTTTAGTTTCACAAAGTAGAATTCCACAATTTTAGTTTCACAATGTAGATTGAACATTGTGAAACTGATTTTAGGCTCTGAAGATGGAGAAATAAATTCTCCGAAACGTTGGCACATAAAACATTTCTCATTAGACCAACCCTCGACATCTCTCATCATTATTCTTACTATACATCATTATATATACTATTCATCACTATACTATTCATCATTATTCTTACTACACATCACACACACTGATGTCATTATTATTTTGTAGCTATAATTACTTATCAGTAGCTGGCCATCAGAGAAATTCAAAAACCTCTCCAAAAAAGCTGTTATTTCGGTAGGTGTATTCGTGATGAGTGAAGTGTCCAAAATGAATAACCAAGCGCCTACCTTGGGAGCTGGGGCTGTGTGTACTGTGTGTTTCCTTAATAAATTGTCTAATATTAAATATTTACATTTCACAGCATGAGTTATAACACAGACGGGGCGTTTGAGTGCATAATGTTGGGTTATTTTATTTGATTTTAAAATATTATCAAATTTTGATAATGGTCTATAATCTGGTCAGTTTTCCGGATACCGGTGCTTGGTCGTCAAAGTGCACGTATCAGTAGGCAGTGTGAAAACCGTAGATCGTGGTGAACATCCTTGAATGTAGTGCATTCCACTTAGCATTCCAATTCGGTATTCAAACTGACGCGAAAGCCTTATGACAGCCATTAGCGTTTTCGGAGCCAAGTGTTTCCATTTCGCGAAATTACCTGTACTATGGTAGAAACGCGGCCCGCATAACCCTTTCCCCGTTGGTTATTTTGAAGAGATCGTTAGTGGGTTGTTTGTTCACATCCCACGTATAACATGACCGCTCCACAAAACACTGTAATTCCTTTCTATTCCTTTTGGATCTTCTCATTCAGCCTTTTGGTTTATTATCTTCAATAATGAACCATTGGAATCGCCCAAAGAAACAATTTTTTCAACCCCCCCTCAAAATGTATTGGTTTACGTTTCAAGATACGTAGATTCAGAAAATCGAATAAAAAAACTCTGCAAATTCTTGACACAACGGTTCATTATCTTCTTTGTACAGATCATCCTTCTGTCTAGATCACTAGGTCTAAATGTCTAGATCCTAAATGTTAGATTAATTATTATTATCAATTATCACTAATTATTAACAATTTTATCAAGTACCTAGTGAAAATTATTATAATTTATTGTTAGGTATTAATAATTCGTATTTATTATTATGATTAAATATGATTAATAAATACGATATAATTCTGGGGTTCTTAATACTACGTCGGTAATAATAATTATTTTTAGGTAGAAAAATTATTTTTCTATACAAGAAGTACCTACCAACAAACATTCGAAATTACCTTCATTTCCGTAGCACAAAACGCACCTCAGAACAACAAACTCAACATCACTTAAGCCATATGATGTTCCAGAGAGCTTGTTATATGAAAATGGACCTGTATTTCAACAGTTTGAGTCACGATC
>OY986061.1:24510555-24575157 GCA_963920205.1 Stenodema calcarata | reverse complement strand
CAAAATTTAATTTGTTTAAACAAATAGGTATTATTTAAACAATTTTACAGACAAGAAACCGAGTGAATATTGCATTGTGATCCATTTCTGACCTATATTTAAAATTTCAAGTATCTAGCTCATCATCAAAATTTAATTTGTTTAAACAAATAGGTATTATTTAAACAATTTTACAGATGAGAAACCGGGTGAATATTGCAATGTGGTCTATCCCCGACTCATGGTTAAAATTTCTAGACTGTAGTTTACCGGGAAGATGAAAAAAGGTAGTTTTATTCTGGGCGTCTGGGCGGTTGGCCCACGTAGCGGCCGTTTTCGACGCGAAAGTTTAGTGTTTTTCCTAAACCTTTGCGCGGTCACTGTGAACGAACGGCTGGTCGCACAAAAATCCAATTGGTCTTAAAAGATTCGTCATTTTTCAGGTCATTCAAAAGTGAACTATACATTGCACGGTTCAGTTGAATATTTTGAGATATGACATTGTCAAAATTTTGAATTTCATTTTGAACCCCTTCCACTTGGCCTAGGGTTATGAAAAGTTTCGAGGACCATTGTGGGGCTGGTCCAAACCCAGAAACCGAATTTCGTAATTTTATCTCAACGCTAACTGGGCAAAGTGCCGCGGACGGCGTACGGCGTACGGCGGACGGACGGATTTTTGGTTTATTATCTTCATTATCGAAGATAATAAACCAAAATCCGTCCGTCCGCCGTACGCCGTCCGCCGTCCGCGCCACTTTGCCCAGTTAGCGTTGAGTTAAAATTACGAAATTTTTTTTATGGGTTTCGACCAACCCCACAATGGTCCTCGAAACCTTTCATAACCCTAGGTCAAGGGGAAGGGGTTCAAAACGAATTTCGAAAATTTGAAAATCTCATATCTCGAAAAATTCATATAGAACGGTATGTTTTTTATTTCATATTTAGATAGAGTTTGTTCCGTAGAATTTTTTAAGACCATCTGCAGCTGTGTACGACCAGCCGTTCGTTCACAATGACGGCTCAAAGATTGTGCCTCACCACACGATCGTGAATCAAACTGTTGAAATACAGGTCCATTTTCATACTAACAAGCTCTTTGGAACATCATATGGCTTAAGTGATGTCGAGTTTGTTGTTCTGAGGTGCGTTTCGTGCTACGGAAATGAAGGTAATTTCGAATGTTTGTTGGTAGGTACTTCTTTTATAGAAAAATTATTACCGCCGTAGTATTAAAAACCCCAGAATTATATCGTATTAATTAATCATAATTAATAATAATAATTATTAATAATAAATACGAATTATTAATACCTAACAATAAATTATAATAATTTTCACTAGGTACTTGATAAAATTGTTAATAATTAGTGATAATTGACAATAATAATTAATCTAACATTTAGGATCTAGACATTTATACCTAGTGATCTTGACAGAAGGGTGATCTGTACAAAGAAGATAATGAACCGTTGTTTTTATTCGATTTTCTGGATCTACGTATCTTGAAACGTAAACCAACAAATTTTGAGGGGGGGTTCAAATTTTGGTTTATTATCTTCGATAATGAACCATTGGAATCGCCCAAAGAAAAAAATTTTTTAACCCCCCCTCAAAATTTGTTGGTTTACGTTTCAAGATACGTAGATTCAGAAAATCGAATAAAAAAAAATCCGTCCGTCCGCCGTATTCCGTACGCCGTCCGCCGTCCGCCGTACGCCGTCCGCGCCACTTTGCCCAGTTAGCGTTGAGTTAAAATTACGAAATTTTTTTTATGGGTTTCGACCAACCCCACAATGGTCCTCGAAACTTTTCATAAACCTAGGTCAAGGGGAAGGGGTTCAAAACGAATTTTGAAAATTTGAAAATCTCATATCTCGAAAAATTCATATAGAACGGTATGTTTTTTATTTCATATTTAGATAGAGTTTGTTCCGTAGAATTTTTTAAGACCATCCGCAGCTTTGTACGACCAGCCGTTCGTTCACAATGAGGGCTCAAAGATTGTGCCTCACAACACGATCGTGTATCAAACTGTTGAAATACAGGTCCATTTTCATACTAACAAGCTCTTTCGAACATCATATGGCTTAAGTGATGTCGAGTTTGTTGTTCTGAGGTGCGTTTCGTGCTACGGAAATGAAGGTAATTTCGAATGTTTGTTGGTAGGTACTTCTTTTATAGAAAAATTATTACCGACGTAGTATTAAAAACCCCAGAATTATATCGTATTAATTAATCATAATTAATAATAATTATTATTAATAGTAAATACGAATTATTAATACCTAACAATAAATTATAATAATTTTCACTAGGTACTTGATAAAATTGTTAATAATTAGTGATAATTGACAATAATAATTAATCTAACATTTAGGATCTAGACATTTATACCTAGTGATCTAGACAGAAGGGTGATCTGTACAAAGAAGATAATGAACCGTTGTGTCAAGAATTTGCAGAGTTTTTTAATTCGATTTTCTGAATCTACGTATCTTGAAACGTAAACCAACAAATTTTGAGGGGGAGTTAAAATTTTTTTTTCTTTGGGCGATTCCAATGGTTCATTATCGAAGATAATAAACCAAAAACATACCGTTCTATATGAATTTTTCGAGTTTTGGAATTTTCAAAATTTCAAAATTCGTTTTGAACCCCTTCCCCTTGACCTAGGGTTATGAAAAGTTTCGAGGATCATTGTGGGGCTGGTCCAAACCCAGAAACCAAATTTCGTAATTTTAACTCAACGCTAACTGGGCAAAGTGGCGCGGACGGCGTACGGCGGACGGACGGATTTTGGTTTATTATCTTCGATAATGAACCATTGGAATCGCCCAAAGAAAAAATTTTTTTAACCCCCCCTCAAAATTTGTTGGTTTACGTTTCAAGATACGTAGATTCAGAAAATCGAATAAAAAAAATCCGTCCGTCCGCCGTACGCCGTCCGCGCCACTTTGCCCAGTTAGCGTTGAGTTAAAATTACGAAATTTTTTTTATGGGTTTCGACCAACCCCACAATGGTCCTCGAAACTTTTCAGAACCCTAGGTCAAGGGGAAGGGGTTCAAAACAAATTTTGAAAATTTGAAAATCTCATATCTCGAAAAATTCATATAGAACGGTATGTTTTTTATTTCATGTTTGGATAGAGTTTGTTCCGTAGAATTTTTTAAGACCATCCGCAGCTTTGTACGACCAGCCGTTCGTTCACAATGAGGGCTCAAAGATTGTGCCTCACAACACGATCATGAATCAAACTTTTGAAATACAGGTCCATTTTCATACTAACAAGCTCTTTGGAACATCATATGGCTTAAGTGATGTCGAGTTTGTTGTTCTGAGGTGCGTTTCGTGCTACTGAAATGAAGGTAATTTCGAATGTTTGTTGGTAGGTACTTCTTTTATAGAAAAATTATTACCGACGTAGTATTAAAAACCCCAGAATTATATCGTATTAATTGATCATAATTAATAATAATTATTATTAATAATTAATACGAATTATTAATACCTAACAATAAATTATAATAATTTTCACTAGGTACTTGATAAAATTGTTAATAATTAGTGATAATTGATAATAATAATTAATCTAACATTTAGGATATAGACATTCAGACCTAGTGATCTAGACAGAAGGGTGATCTGTACAAAGAAGATAATGAACCGTTGTGTCAATTTTTTTATTCGATTTTCTGAATCTACGTATCTTGAAACGTAAACCAACAAATTTTGAGGGGGGGTTAAAAATTTTTTTTCTTTGGGCGATTCCAATGGTTCATTATCGAAGAAAACCAAAATCCGTCCGTCACCCGTACGCCGTCTGCCGTCCGTGGCACTTTGCCCAGTTAGCGTTGAGCTAAAATTACGAAATTTGGTTTCTGGATTTGGACCAGCCCCACAATGATCCTAGAAACTTTTCATAACCCTAGGTCAAGGGGAAGGGGTTCAAAACGAACTTTGAAATTTCGACAATGTCATATCCTTAAAAATTCTCATGAAACGGTGTAATTTTTAGTTCACTTTTGAATGACCTGAAAATTACGAATCTTTCCAGACCAATTGGATTTTTGTGCGACCAGCCGTTCGTTCACAGTGAGCGCGCAAAGGTTTAGGAAAAACACTAACTTCGCGTCGAAAACGGCCGTTAGGTGGGTGAACCTCCAGACGCCCAGAATAAAACTACCTGTTTCCATCTTCCCGGTAAACTACAGTCTAGAAATTTTAACCGTGAGTCGGGGATAGACCACATTGCAATATTCGCTCGGTTTCTCATCTGTAAAATTGTTTAAATAATACCTTTTTGTAATAATACAAATTAAATTTTGATGATGAGCTATTGACTTGAAATTTTAAAAATAGTTCAGAACTGGGTCACAATGCAATATTCACTCGGTTTCTTGTCTGTAAAATTGTTTAAATAATACCTATTTGTTTAAACAAATTAAATTTTGATGATGGCTAGATACTTGAAATTTTAAATATACCTAGGTCAGAAATGGATGACATGTCAATATTAACTCGGTTTGTAGGACATGGTATGATTATGGTATGGTATATTATTGTATGATTTGGTATAGTACAGTATGGTATGATAGGAAAGAAATTCGTATGGTATGGTATGAGTACGGTGAGAATATGGTATGGTGCTGATTTGCAACACAGTCTGGTATAGATAAAAGGGTGATCTGCACAAGGAAGATAATAAACCGTTGTGTTAAGAATTTGCAGAGTTTTTTTGTTGGCCCGCACAAGCCATCAATTGCTCGCCGGTTATTGTGATGATCCGGCGCCTTGTTGACTCTGAAGTTCCACTAAACCAACACCGTATTCTACCTAATTGATTTGTTCGTATGATTACTGTTTATACTACTAATCCCTTATCGTGTGCGATGTGTACTCAAGCCGTACGAGGTGTGGCCTCAATCTCATTTTTTTCTGACAAGAGTTTCAATTTTCAATTTTGATTCCAATTTTGTTTTGGAAAACGTCTCGATTTGACCACTATCTAGCCATGTACTAACATTACACTTTTTGGATCTTATTCAAATTTTATTTCAATTTAAACATTTCAATCCAAAATGGTTGGATACATGTTTTTAGTGGGAATAGAAAATCTGTTCAACTATTCTTGTTTTTTTATTTATTGTTTCTAAATTGACACCATCGATCCCGTTCAAATATATTTTGGGAAACCGCCTATACATCACCCAACTTATGGCCGAATCGGCCTCTGAACTATGGGACATAACCTTTGTAATCCTTCACAAGATCACTGGTATTAAACTAAAACTCTTCCTCATTTTCCTCCACCTTCCAGTAGTTCGCTGATGACACGGCTCTCTTTTGTGAGGGAGATTCTTGGGAAGAAGTCTTTTCTTCCGTGAATCACGACCTGTCACTATTATTCGATTGGCTGTCTGCAAACACTCTTACCTTGAACTTGTCGAAAACAAAATACCTAGTTTTCACTAAATCCCCAAGCAAAGCCCACATCCAGCATTCTGTAAAATTACACTCCTGTGACCGATTGAGTGGAGAAGGGTGTTCGTGTCCGACACTTGAACGCGTTCCTTTTGCAAGATACCTGGGTGTATACATGTTATATCACCAATTCTCCTCATTATTGCTGATACTACTGAACCCAGCGCCCGAGCCTATAAATACTCCGCGCTCGGCTCCCGCTGGTCAGTCTCTTCACGCCGTTCTGTCCGTCACGTCGTTACTCTGCCCGATTTCCGATTGAATATTCTCACAAGTGTTAACTGTAACTTTGATCATTTCAATTGTTTAAGTCGTGTGAATAAAAATAACATTTTTTAAAAACCAAGTTTTACCAGCTCCCGACTTAACTGGCGCAGTCGGTAGGACAGTCGTTAATTCTCTATCGAAAAGTGAATATTTTCGCGAGAACTGCCGTGCTTTGGTAGTGACGACATCGGTCCTACACCTCATCGGAAACAATCGACCGGAGTTTACGCGAGTGCATATCGCGCTTGGATACGTTGGCTGTACAGATCTACGAGTGAAGAGACTCCTTGGGATGACGGTAGCAGCGGCGTATTTGTAAGTACTTTAACATTGTCTTCGTACGATCGCTGTCTCCGACTCCCTCGTAGAGGAACCCCGCCCTGGTTCCTCACAGTAGAATTAGGAGGACAACCTGCCCTGTTGACCCTCACCGTAGAATTAGGAGGACAACCTGCCCTGTTGACCCTCACCGTAAAATAGGAGGACAACCTGCCCTGTTGACCCTCATCGTAAAATAGGAGGACAACCCGCCCTGTTGTCACTCACCGTAGACTAGGAGGACAACCTACCCTGTTGCCCCTCACCGTAGACTAGGAGGACAACCCGCCCTGTTGTCACACACCGTATAATTAAGAAGAATTACATTGAATTTTGAAACTACGAAACACATTTAATTTTGAAACTACGAAACACATTGAATTTGAAACTACGAAACACATTGAATTTTGAAACTACGTCGAATTTTGAAACCCTTCAAAATTGAAAAAGTTAAGTTTTGGGATTGGAGAAATCTCGTCAATCCACGCACAATGAATCCACAAGATTTTGAGCAACCTCGTGATTGCCCCCACGATCTTGACAACATCGTTGAAACCCCGGAAGTAAACAATCTATCACCGACCCTATCCCCTAATGGCCTGCCCCCAGACGCAATCTGTACCTGCACCACAACCCGTACTCCAGGCACCTAGAAGACACATCATCCCCGTATTCAAAACTGAATATGAAAAACTGATACCCCCTTTCAACGGAGAACCCTTAGCTTTAGCAAAATATTTAAAAGCATGCGATAAGTTATTCTTAAGGTTTTTTGATGATCAAGATCCAGAAAGCTTTCAAAATGATTTGTTATTAAGTTCGTTTACCACCAAATTAGGTCCAAAAGTGACGGACAAACTATGTTTGAACAGTATAGAAAACTACACTGACTTAAGAGAGGCATTACTACAGACATATAGTGACAAAAGGGACACATACACCCTCACACTAGAACTTTCAAAATTAAAGCAACACACCAACGAGGACTGTTTTCAGTTCCACGACAAGGTCTCAAACTTATTAAATTCACAGGTAGCATACCTACAAACACACTTTTCTCAGCAATCTAGGGTACTTATACCCTACATGCAGGCTTTAGCGTTGAGAGTATTCCTACATGGGTTGAATGAACCAATAGGTTCATTTATTCGTACACGAGCGCCCACGAGCCTTGGCGAGGCCTTGGCCATGCTGACGAATGACTTCAACATGAAGCCAGGAGATAGGTCACATCCGCCGGTAGGAAAGCCACCACAGCAAATACCTCGTCCCAATGTCATCAACCGTCCTCCACGTCGACCTTTTAATAACACAGCCTCTTTCGCTCTTCGTTTCCCGCCTTTCCAACCCCGACCCTATAGTCAACCGTATCAATCAAACAACTCTTGGACGAAACCATTCCAGAGACCACCACAACCATTCCAAAACCCACCACAACAGTTCCAAAGGAACCCCCAACGACCACAAAACCCCAATATTCCAAAACCCCAAAATTTCGGAAAAGGATCGACACCTTCAATCTCTAGTCGAAACCCGAATTTTCATTTACTCACACCCGACATGACTAACGAAAACCCCGACCCGGAACAAAACGACGCCCAATACGACTACGAACTTGACTATCAAAATGCCCAATTTTATCCCCCAGAATACTATCCTCAGTACTTCGGATATAACTCTGACGATCTTCAACCTTCAGAGACTGATCAAATCAACAACCAGCTGGCTAATTTCTCGATGAATCATGAAATCCCCGAACATACAGGAAATGATTTTTTAGGCCAAACCAGCCTCCCGAAGTCAGCGATTTCATGATGAGTTCGACGGTCCAAACTACTTCCTTACCGTATATTATAATGCCAAATTTAAACTTGAAAATTCTAATAGACACAGCACTAGAAGCTTTATAAATCCCGAAATCGCACACAAGTACTTCTCCAAGAAAATACATGATGACTCTGGACTAGTTCGTACAGCTCATGGTGTATCTAACATTAACCACCGCACGTTAGTACCGTGCGGAGATCTATTCAAATGCCCCAGACTAAATTTACCTTTCAGTTTGTTTAAATTTCACGACAGATTCCATATGCTCTTAGGACTCGATAATTTAAAACTCATCAAAGCTAACGTAGACTTGGATAAAAATATTTTGAAAACCCCTAAATTTTCAGTACCCTTACTTTTCACAGATTCAATAACAAATCCCCATGCCATCAACGAATCATTCCTAATTGAAGCTAGATCAATCCAACAAAATAAAAATTAAAATAAAAATTGCCAATATAATTAATGGCGAAGCCATTATCCCTTTTACCAAAATAAACGAAATCGAAATTCCACAATGCTTGGTTAACGTAACTAACACCTTTGCCTATGTTCATGCTACAAACCCAGCTGAACATAGCGTAAATATTTCTCTGACTACCCCAATTATTGGTGAACCTGTACTCGATAATCTTTTTGTAGAAACCGAACAAGTGACCCCTAATCACCGGAAACCCAAACTAGACCTTGGTAAACTAAGGTGATCAGACCACTTGAACGATCTCGAAAAACAAGAAGTGACAAAACTGGTGAAGGAATTCCCCGATATATTCCAATCAGACGATCAAACCTTAACATTCACCAATCAGGTAAAACACCATATTAGGACTTCAGATGAGATACCCATCTACGTAAAACCTTATAGGTACCCTAGTATATACAAAGCAGAAGTCGAATCCCAAGTCAACAAAATGCTCAAGCAGGGAATTATCCAACCCTCCAATTCTCCTTATAATGCCCCCTTGTGGGTGGTACCAAAAAAATTGGATGCTTCCGGAAAACCTAAGTTCCGCCTTGTAGTTGATTATCGAAAACTGAATGAGCGTACAATTTCAGATAAATTCCCGTTACCCAACATAACGGACTTACTAGACAAACTGGGACGTTGCCAATATTTCTCCTTATTAGACTTAGCGAACTCATTTCACCAATTAGAACTAGACGAACCTTCAATACCGAAAACAGCGTTCTCCACTGAAAACGGTCATTATGAATTCCTTCGGATGCCGTTTGGGTTGAAGAACGCACCCCCAACATTCCAAAGGCTGATGAATAACGTGTTAAGAGGACTACAAAATGAGATATGCCTAATCTATATCGACGATATTATGATTTTCAGCTCTAGCCTAGAAGAACACATGGTACGCCTACGCGAAGTATTCAAGAGACTTCGTCATTCAAATCTCAAAATTCAGCTAGACAAATTAGAGCTTCTCAGGAAAGAAATAGGCTTCCTCGGACATGTTATCACAGCAGAAGGAGTAAAACCCAACCCCGAGAAAATAAACGCTGTTCTCAAGTTCCCACTCCCTAAAACTCGTAAAGAAATAAAACAATTCCTCGGACTTTTAGGCTACTACAGAAAATTCATACCGAACTTCGCCAACTTAACCAAACCATTAACTGTCTGCTTAAAGAAGAACGCGTCCATAAAATATAACGACCTCGAATACCAAGAATGTTTCAATCATTGTAAACAGCTTCTGACAAATTCCCCTATTTTGCAATACCCAGACTTCTCAAAAGAATTTAACGTAACGACAGATGCTAGCGATGTAGCATTAGGAGCAGTACTGAGTCAGTACAATGACAAAAGGTCTGATCTCCCGATCGCATACGCAAGCAGAACCCTAAACGAATCGGAAAAGAAACTTTCAACAATTGAAAAGGAGTTACTTGCAATCCTTTATGCCTTAAAAATATTCCGCCCCTACCTATACGGACGCAAATTCACTTTGTTTACAGATCACCGACCACTCCAATGGTTATGTAATTTAAAAGACTGTTCATCCAAACTGTTCCGATGGCGCTTAAAGCTGAGCGATTACGATTTTGTAATTAAATATAAACCTGGCTCAACCAATCACGTTGCTGATGCCTTGTCCAGAATTGAATTAAATATTAACGACAGCCCCCAGCCCTCCACATCAAAATTAACCCCTGAACTCGACATTTTTAGTGACGAAGACGCTTTACGAGACCTACTGGATGAAGTCCATGGTGACGCAGAAATGCGTGACGTTATCAATGAAATCATGAACACCTATAGGCAAACAACCGCTAAACCGACTGACAGTCAGTCAATGGCTGTAAACACCCCGGAGTCAGAAACAGACACTACGGTCCATTCTAACGCTGAGGGAAACACCATCCTTACTATCCCGATTAGGCAAAGTGTTGTAAATCATGGTTTGCGTCAAATAATCCTAAAAGAAGTAACTGGAAACCCAAAACCCCCTAAAGTAACGAAATTATTTGGAAACAAAACAAGAATCACTGCGGAACTGTCAAAATCCGATTTCAAATCCAACGTAATCAATTTAGTCAAGGAATACGTAAAACCACATATTGAGTACTCCCTATATTTTCAAAATGATGACCAAGGTGAACTCTACCAACGGTTCGCAGCCATCATGATGGAAGTTTTCAAAGAATCAGCAATTCGCATGACCAAGTATTCTAAATTCACACTAGACGTCACTGATAAAGATCAAGTTGAGGAAATCATTTCAAACTACCACGTAGGCAAAACTAACCATCGCGGAATAACTGAAACATACGAGAAAATAAAAAGAATGTATTTTTGGCCTAACCAGAAAAAATCAATTCAAAATTTCATCAACCAATGCGAAACTTGCTCGCTTGCCAAATATGACCGAATACCAATAAAACCCAAGTTCAACATAACCCCAACTGCAACCAGACCATTTGAAATAGTACACATTGACAAACTGACATTAGACGGTCATAAATTCTTAACTATTGTTGACGCATTTTCCAAATATGCACAGGCATATTCCTTAACCTCTAATACCAGCTTAGATGTGGCAAAGAACCTTTTAACATACTTCAGACAACGGAGCCGAATTTGACTCCTCACTGGTCAAAGAACTTCTGGCTCTCCATAAAGTAGAGATACACTTTATCTGCAGTCAAAACCCTAATAGTAACGGCATAATTGAGCGATTTCACTCAACACTTATTGAACACATTAGACTATTCAACAACAGACAAGAGTTCTCATGCGACTCGCTGGTCGTCAAAGTTCGTTATGCCCTGATAGGCTATAATAATTCCATCCATTCTGTAACTCACCTTACCCCATTCGAAGTAGTATACGGCCACATTGAACAAGACCACCTACTTGATTTGAACCTCGAACAAAGATTAGTGAACGAGTATACGTCAAAACACAAAGAACGGTTAGCGCTACTATACTATCAAATACACAGTCGTAGTAGTCAAACTAAACAACAAGTTATCGACCGACTTAACGAACGCAGAGAAGATGTACCGGAACTCCCCTCAACTATCTTTGTCAAAAATAAACAGATCATGAGCAAAACGAAAAATAGATATAATAAAGAGCAAGTTCAAAATATTAACCCAGAAAGCAAGACCATTGAAATCATACCCAGACACCACAACACTCAGAAAAAGGTCCATGTAGCGAACATTCGCCGGCCCAAGAAAATAATGGGATTGGTTGGAATAAGTTCAGACAGTTCAGACGACTCAGACGACCCCACCCCCTTTAACTACTCAAACTACTCAAAATAAACACCAAGGACCCAGGAAGTAACCATAATCATAACTTTCAGGTTGTTGATCATCGCTGTATCACGAGGCGCGGAAGTTAAGAATCTTGACCGAAGCGGAGGCGTTATCCCAATAGACATAGGACCAGCAAAATTAGAAGAAACAGAATATATTTTGACGCACTACTACGACCTATCAAGCATCTACACAGAAGTGGACAACCTAAACTCTAACTATTCCCTCCTCGTAACTCATATACTACGAACCCGAGGACTTCACGACAAACTCGACGAATACTGTTCCTTTTTCAAACACATCCAATCGCTAGTAAGTACAACAAAAAATATCCAACGTTAGACTTCACGGAAATACCCGACAAAAGAGAGGACTAATAAACGGACTTCGAACAGTTATTAAAGCCATCACGGGAAATTTAGACAATGACGACAAGGAAAGGTTTGACAAAATTCTACACGACTTAGAACGGAAAGACAAAAAATTCAGTAACCAATACGCTGTGGTCAACGAACTTATTGCTAACTATAATCAGACCCTCCTGTTTATCCCAGGGGTTGAAACAGTTGTAAAGAACGAAAACGGTGTAATTTGAACGGTATGTATTTTCAATTAACTTGGATGAAAATGGATAATTAATGGCACATGTGCTTCGCACTGAACAATTATAAGGTTAGTAATATAAAACAGAAGGTAGCGATTGGGGTATAGTGGTACAGGCTGCCAACGCAACAGCACAAAAGTCACTAGATCAGGGAAAGCGAAGCATCAGTGCCACCTACGTGGATAATAGTAACAGGATATATTGAGCGTATGGATTCATATGGAACTGATGTAGCGGGGAAACTAGTAGGTACCTACCACGGTCCAAACATACTCGGTCCGTACATAAACGGTCCGAACATACTCCCCCCACGAATAGGGCACTATTCATCTTTTGGTAACGGGCATAATTTGACCAGGGGACGCAATTTTTCGCCAGAGGCGGACCGGACGCGTGCAACTCTAGCCACTCCATCCTTTCCCACAATCAGTTCCGAGATCACACCCATTGGCCAGGCTAAGGGGGGAGTGTCATCCTCTTTAATGAGAACCACATCTCCAACAGTAGCAGGACGATCAGGGGAGTTCCATTTAGAACGGGTTTGGAGCTCAAGGAGGTACTCTGAGTGCCATTTTTTCCAAAATGATCGGATAAGAGCGGACACAAACCTCCACTTAGGGACAAGGCGTGAACTAACCTCGAAGCAATTACTTTCAGGCAGAGCAGTTAACGGGCGATGAACAAGGAAGTGAGCAGGGGTTAAAACAAGCACATCATCAGGGGAAGAAGTTTGGTGAACTAACGGGCGGCTATTCAATATGGCCTCAACTCTAACGGTGATAGTGCTGAACGTCTGGAGCGTGGGGGTGTGATCTCTCAGGTTAACTTTGAGCAGACGCTTGGCTGACTTGACAGCGGCCTCCCACAGACCTCCGAAATGCGGAGCTCGGGGGGGGATGAACTTCCATTCCACCCCGCGATTTGCCAACCTCTCAGCAATCACATGATCTCGATCAGGGGAACGGATTGACTTGAACAGATTGGCAGCACCAAGAAAGTTTCGGCCATTGTCAGACCAAATTACCGAAGGAACCCCTCTTCTACCCATAAATCTCTCCAAAGATTGCAGGAACCCATCAGTGGTGAGATCCATTACAACCTCCAAATGAACAGCCTTGGTAACAAAGCAAATGAACACAGCAAGGAAGACCTCAACAGCTCTGGCGCCACGCAAACCAGCAACTGAAACAACAAATGGGCCACAGAAATCAACTCCTACTTGTTCAAATGCGAATGAACGGTTAACCCTGGCTTCAGGTAACTGCCCCATTTCAGGTTGGAACGGTTTTGGTTTGATAGTGAAACATCGGGTACATGCTGATAAAATACGAGCAACAGCGTTTTTACCATCAATCAACCAATAACGAGTGCGCAGGTAGGCCAAAGTGGCCCGAGGTCCTACATGCAGACAGACAGCATGTGCATGACGCACGAGCAGGGGGGCTAGGTAATCAGATGGTTTTAGTAGAGCAGGGTGAGTGGTCTCATAATTACTGTTAATATTGGCCAGACGACCACCCACTCGGAGAATGCCATGTTTGTCCTTAAAGACCGCTAACTGCTTCATCAGTTTGGTAGGACGAAGATTTTTTGCAATGGCATCATGCACTTCCAGTAAACTTCTCCATTGTGAAGCACGAACAAGGACTTGGTCAGCCAGACTTAGTTCAGTCGAACTTAGTGGTGAACGGGTATGAGCAGATGTTGGAACAGAAGTACGTAAGCGTGATCTACAGTTATTCACGAATCGGAGCATCCATGCCGTGACACGGCGGAGAACAGAGTAATTGCTGAATTGAGATTCCCAAGGAGGATCCAGAGCAACAGTGGAAACAGGTAATGATGAGGCCCTGATCTCATCCATCACATCAGTAAGTTCCAGAACGGGGCGTATCCGCTTAATAGGCCACAATGAACGATCATAAGAGAGCCAAGCGGGACCGTTCCACCATAAGGAGCATTGAACAAGTTGATCAGGACGCGCTCCACGTGAAGCAACATCAGCAGCATTGTCTGCAGAGCAAATGTGAAACCAGTGCTCCTTGGGAAGGTGTGTAAGAGTTTTTGCAACTCTATTGCCAACAAACACCTTCCAGACAGGGGGTGGATCAGCTGTGATCCAGGACAAAGCAACGGTGCTGTCTGAGCAAGCAACTATGTGAGCGGGGGTTATGTGCGGATACTCTGAACGGATTCGAGTCACAGTTTTTCCCAGTAGCTCTGCAGCTAGTAACTCCAAACGGGGAATCGATTCAGGCTTCATGGGCGCTATTTTAGCACGAGCCATGATCAACCGGGTAGAATGAAAGTGCTGTTGTTGAGCTACATGGTATACGACAGCTGCGTAAGCCTTTTCAGACGCGTCGGCAAAGCCAACTAACCACTGAATGGGGGAATCAGTACAAACATGACGTGGAATGTTGACAGTCTGCAACTGATCAAGAGTATTGGATAACTTTGACCAATCCAAAACAATTGAACTGGGAAGAGGATCATCCCAATCATATTTTGAGCGGCAAATTTCACGTTGCAGAAAACGGGCTTTAACAGAAACGGGCATGATCCACCCAACAGGGTCGTAAATTCGACCAACTTGACTCGCTAACTCACGCTTGGTTTGAACAACAGGGGATGTCGGAACCTTGAAGAAAAACGAATCGGTGAGCGGGCTCCAAGTAATACCCAGCATTTTGAGCGGAGTCTCACCCTCTGAGAGCAGGTCAATAGTGGACGAACGCGCCAACTGATGATTGGGGGGAATTCCCTCCAACAACTGATCGGAATTAGACGCCCACTTATGGAGCTCTAATCCAGCAGTACTCAGAAGAGAAGTTAGATCGGTACGAGCGGACAAAGCTTCAGCAATAGAGCTCCCCCCACCATGCACATCATCCACATATGTATGGTTGAGCAGTAGGTTTGAAGCAACTGGGTGAGAATGGGCGCCCTCTTCAGCCAGGTGTTTAATAACCCTATTGGCTAGAAACGGGGCGGATGCAGTACCATAGGTAACAGTCTTCAGAACAAAATCTTCAACAGGGAGATCAGGGGAATTGCGCCAAACTATGCGTATCATATCCTGATCAGATTCTGGATGACTGATCTGTCTAAACATCTGTCGGATGTCAGATATGAATACATATCGAAATGAACGGAAACGGATAATCATACATGATATATCGGATTGTAGTTTTGGACCTACCATTAATATCTCATTGAGAGATCGACCGTTGGTGGTGCGTTGTGACGCATTAAAGACCACACGTATCTTATCAGGGGGATCTCCTTCCCTATGAACTGCATGATGGGGGATATAATAATTTGGCGAGCGAGGAACTTCCATTGGATCCAGGATGCGCATGTGCCCTAATTTCAGGTATTCATCCATGAATGAGCGATAGGCTTGATAACGCTGAGGATCATGCTTGAGACGCTTTTCCATCCGGAACAATTGCCTTAAAGCAATATGGCGAGATTCACCCAATGACGCCGGTGATTCGGAGAATGGAAGAGAAACAGTATAACGGCCCAAACTATCCCGTTTTACAGACTCCACAAACAGCTGCTCGGCTTTTGCCTCTTGTGGCGTCCAAGGTTTAACAGGCTCAACGGACTCAATCGCAAACATTTGACGTAAGAGATCATCAGTAGTCACCGAATGAGCGGAAATATCGGGGTTTATACTGTTGGATAGTTTGGTTGGAGCGTTGGAATGATGAATCAAATTGGGCTGAACGGGATAACCATCAGCAGTATAGACCTGACTTGCCAATCTGAACAAACTCAAAGAAGAAGTCTGAACCTCCATTGGGGGAGTCACCGAGAACAGATTACGAACAGTCTCAATAGAGCAAGAGGATGATGGTGGAACAGGATCAACAACTTGAGGGGAAGTCAACTCCTCAGAAGGGGAGGAAATCACACGCTCCGAGACAAAACGGGGAAACGGATTACGCTGAGGTTTGGGATTGGCAACTATCAACCTTATCAGATCAACAATTTGATGGAGAGTCATAGCGTGATAATTCTTTCCTAGAAAGGAGGGGGTATGATAAACGTGGGGAGCAGGGTGTGGATTTGCTGCGTGAATCCTGGCCATGACAAGAGCTGGACATGGTTCAATATAAGATGGGGGTTCATGAGAAAAGAATTTCCAGAAATGCTCAATTGGATTGATTCGAACAGTTTTCTTGGAACGGGGGGGGACAGGACCAGTCACCAGAAGACCCAGATCGGATTCCCAGATACCAGGTTGATAAACTCCATGAAGTATTTGGGATACTAAATCAGAGCCCAACAGAACATCGACTTTACTGGATCTGTGGTACGTAGGATCAGCTAACTGGGATTGAACAGATTTGAGCTGTGGCCAAAGGGAGAAATCCCAATCCTGACTGGGAGCTGGCATGAGCATATTGTCCATGATGAAGGCGGAAAGTGGAATAATTTTTCCAGAACGGGTGTGTAATAAAATCACCCCCTTACCAAGAACAGGATTTGATGAGCGGCCAATTCCGGTCATCCGGACATTGGAGGGAGTTATTTGAAGACCTAACTCCCTAGCGACTTGGGGTGAAATCATATTGGGAGTAGCCCCTGAATCGATTAGAGCCCGAAATTGAACAATGGGGGCCCCTTTACATGAGGACAAATTGATGAGGGCAGTAGGGAGCAGTCCCATTCGTGACACCTTCAGGCAGGAACGAGGAGCTGAAACAGATGCGTCATTCGACCTACGTTGAGGAAAGCCAACTAACCCTAGTTTGGATGGCTTAACCTCAGGAGACAGGCCCTTATGACTACTATTACTAACCGAGGAGGAAGTGCAATGAGGGGTTACCCCTTTCCTCTCGGTCTTAGGTACTAACATGCGCCTAACTTTACCTATCGAATGACGCTGAACAGGAAACATACATTTATTATCAAAAGAACGGTTTATGGTGGCACTAATGCTAGACTTTACCCAAGCAGGTGCGATCGGGCTGATGCTGGCGTACCCTCATAGAACAGTGTGGGAAGGCGGGGATTCTGAGTAGCGGTGGCCTCCTTGTTGACGTCTTGATTCCGGAGTAGCATCAGGTTTAACAGTGATTGGAGATCTCAGACAGCGAACGTACTGTCGAACTGGAACGGTTTCATCAGAGCTGGCTACAGATAGATTGTCTGTAGAGCCAGCGTGAGGTGCTTCAGGTAGAGTACTCGTCATGTGAACTAGGGGGTGGTGTTTGGCACCGCAACGACATCGTCTTATTGAATGACAATTTTCGACTTGATGCAACGTTGAGAAGCAGTTGATACAAGCTTTTACCTTCATAACAACTTGGTTCCTTTGAGCAACGGGCAGATCCTTAAAGGCTTGACATCGGTACATAAAGTGATTCTTGTCACAATAATGGCATACGACCCTCTTGGTTCCCTCAGGTTGCGAAGTATAAGTGTGAGAGCAACCCGTGCTGTGGGTGTTGAACGTTGGAGAGCGGGGCGAAGGAGATCGGGGTGCAGACGAACGAGGCAAGCGGACCGGAGAGGAAGAACGGGCTGGTACAACGGGAGTCATACGACTGACCTTGAGTTCAGCTTCCATAAAACTCAGCAAATCAGCAGCGGTAGGAATAATGTCATCCTTCTCCATTATTTCTCTGTTGAACCTTTCTTGGAAGTCGGGGGATAATCTGTTGTACAGTACCTCAAACAATAGATACTCTTCAAGTTGATGGGTTGGTAGATTTTTCATAGATATCAACCACGAGCGACTTGCGGTGACATAATTGTCTAAATCGGAGGTAGAACGGGTAAGGAGTTTCGGTATAGAATTCCTTTTCAAAAAGGATGCTCGTGCTAGACGGTACTTTGACGAATACTCCGTAACAAGAGCATCGTAGAAACGGGGATAGTCCAAACGGTGTTGCACTGAGTTTGTAAATGAGGTACTAATAGCTGGGCTCAGTTTTGAGATCAACTTTTCATATTTGATCTCATCGGGGACATCAAGAACTGAATGCACCGCTCTATCAAATAATCGCTTGAACTCATCAAAACGGGTGATGTCTCCGGTGAAGATGGGAACGGTAGAGAGCATCTCATTCATAATTTTTACAGAATGATAAATGGAATGAGCAGTGCCAACGGGTAGTTCAGGTTTTGACGTTGGTAGAACGGACGAAATTGCAATTACCTTCTCATTCAATTGTGTGATCAGAGTTTCTTCAATGTGTTGTTCAAAATCGGCCTTCTCAACTTCATTGAGCAAATCGTAACCTCTCTTGAGCAACTCATAGCCGGTTTCAATGAGAACAGGTGTGGTTCGAGAACGTAGAATCGGGTCCAAGCGGAAAGACCATAATCTAATGGCTTTATAGATTCTATTATGATCGGATGATAGTGAATCAACGACGGAAGCATCCAGATGAATGTACTGAGCGGGTAACGGTGGGACATCAGTCTTTTTAACGGACGTGTTTGACTTTGGCATGTTGATCGAATTGAATTACCGCTCACGTAGATATTCACCAATATTTCAAACAGTTCAAACGAAATCAGATGCACTTACAAAAGACTGAAACGGGCTAACGGATGTGACGCAGCGTGGGAAACACTCAAACTGACGCACGAACGAAACTCTCCCGGGTTTCGGCACCAAATGTTTATCCCAGGGGTTGAAACAGTTGTAAAGAACGAAAACGGTGTAATTTGAACGGTATGTATTTTCAATTAACTTGGATGAAAATGGATAATTAATGGCACATGTGCTTCGCACTGAACAATTATAAGGTTAGTAATATAAAACAGAAGGTAGCGATTGGGGTATAGTGGTACAGGCTGCCAACGCAACAGCACAAAAGTCACTAGATCAGGGAAAGCGAAGCATCAGTGCCACCTACGTGGATAATAGTAACAGGATATATTGAGCGTATGGATTCATATGGAACTGATGTAGCGGGGAAACTAGTAGGTACCTACCACGGTCCAAACATACTCGGTCCGTACATAAACGGTCCGAACACCTCCGCACCATTCAATTTAATAATGATCAGATCAAAGCCAAGTTCGGCGACTTGAATGCCGTTTTGAATTCTTTCAACTCTCAACTTATACTCTATAAAGAGATGTTGTACCATCTTCAAACGTCGATGAACTTTATCTTTAATGTACTTTCCGAAATAGAAACGTCCATAACATTTTGTAAATTGGGTGTGTTACATCCGAGTATTATCAGTACGCATGTCCTAGAATCACAATTGGCTCAATTATCATTAAACCTGACCAATGTACTGACCTACGAGTCATTAATCAAAGTTTCTTGCAGCATTCACAGCGACAGAATTGTATATTTCTTGACGTTACCTGTGTACAAGAAAGCGGACTATCACTTACACTATTTATACCCTGTACCCTGGCCAATAGATGGTGCTTACGCCACCATAGTTCCCCGTCACACATACTTGTTGAAAAGATCTGATAGTAATGAGATCCTCCCGCTCTTAGGCCGATGTGTTCACAACGAGATCTTTTATTGTAACACCGAAGCCTTATCCTACGCCGACGCAGACTGCGAACGCGGCGTTCTGTCAAACGGTTCCACCGCTCACTGCCAGTTCACTAAATTGCATATTTCCGCGAATTACCTATCGATGATCCCCGAAACTAATCACCTCTTAGCCGTACTACCGCAGGAAGATCAGATTAGGATTAGTAGCAACAGTCAAGCTGAGACTCTAACCCTTAAAGGCATTTACCTCATCAATCCCAATTCAGATTCCGTTTACTATCATGATATTCTTATGTCTGTGCATTTAACTAGCATCGGGACCCCGACCTTGTTGAGCTTGCCGCCCGTCGACATTGACTCACGCGCATGGCACTCCACATGGATACCATTAATTTAAAGGCGATAGATAACCTTCACTTAAATCTCAACCCCCTGCAACTTGACGATGGTGACGACTGGTACCCGTCTGTATCTCCCAGCATCTGGACCGTGCTCCTTTACTTGCTTATTGTATCATATAATATGTTCCAACTCCCCCACTTAGCACGGAACTGCGTTCCAAAAAGTGGGGTATTTCCACAATTATTCATTAGGTTTCTTCTGTTCTGTGTATATTAGAAGGAATAAATTATTTTTTCATTTCATTTCATTTCAGTTTTTGGACTGTCGAAAGTTTGCTCACAATAATATTATGTGGGCGAGCGAACTCATATTACGCTTATTTATGACGACCTGAAAGTATTTAATTAGTTTCTAGCTCGTTCGCAGTTTTTGTTGGTATCAAGCCTTAATTTTACTGGCCCACGTCCTTAATTTTACTGAAGAACTCCCGGATAAGCTGGGAAACGTTTTAACATCTTTAATTGGGCCTAGATGAATGTACCCCCAAAAACAACTCCGTTGTAAAAACTGACCCGCCAAAAAACCTCAGCCGCAAAAAGGAATGATATCCATTTTGCCCGCCAGCCACATATATAGGATGCTCGGTGCTTCGCACCTCGCTGTTGAGTGTGCATATAGAAACCTGATCCTCCTACCCCTAACCTCCACCGTCAATGTTTTCCTGTTCCCTGTCTCCTTCCGACAACCCTTTCTCACCCTTAGTCACCCTCGGTTTCACCTAATATGTTTCCTCTGTTACACCAGCAGGGAGCTTTACGCTTCTTTCAATGCTGTTGGCGGGAGCTTTTTACCGGATGAACAAGCCTGAAAGGGTTGTCGGAAGGAGACAGGGAACAGGAAAACATTGACGGTGGAGGTTAGGGGTAGGAGGATCAGGTTTCTATATGCACACTCAACAGCGAGGTGCGAAGCACCGAGCATCCTATATATGTGGCTGGCGGGCAAAATGGATATCATTCCTTTTTGCGGCTGAGGTTTTTTGGCGGGTCAGTTTTTACAACGGAGTTGTTTTTGGGGGATATCACATCTTTTTGCATGGCTACTTTTCGAGCGGTACTTATACAATACGGTTCAATTTAACAAAAGTACCTACGAGGTAACTAGTAAATGTTTTCCTAAATGAAGTTTTATCCTAGACAAAATTTAGTAAAAAATTAGTACGCCTACTAATTTGCCTTTTTGTTTCTTCTTTTTGTGACAAGAATAATTATTTTTTGGAAATTATTGTTTGTTATTCCACCAGGTGACCGCCGCAACGGCTAAGTATGTGAAAAATCCTTTCACGCCAGCGGGTATTGAACCCAAGATCTTACGCATCGCGGACAGACGCGCTTGTCCACGAGGCTACCGGTGGCCACAGAAAGTTTGCACAACGTAAAACGCATGTTTTTATACCAAAAATCGCGAATAACTCGAGAACCGTTGGGAAAAGTGGCAAAGTGTGCTACCCTCATTCGAAAGCCCATAAAATTTCCTATCGATCCTTAAATAGGCGCCACTCTACGACAATTTTTCTGACCACCGTTCAACTTTGATGTTTTCGGAAATTAGCCAAATCAGTAGATGTGGAATTTATTCACGTATTTTTGGCTGTGGATTAGTCAAATCGATTGAGATTTAGTTCAAAATTATTGAGCATATTCTAGACAACCTAGCGGACATTTTAAGACCAACCGCACCAATTTTCATCAATATTTGCGGCAGTTGTTGTTGAAAATAGAAAAAATCACCATAACTCCTTTATTTTCCCCCTTAGGAAGCATTGTTTGATCTCAAATTAAACAATTTGAAAAGCTGAACACAACTAAAAAAGAAAATCTGAAAAAGCTTCAATTTTGAAGGAGTTATGACCATTTGAAATTCCTAAAAAACACTATTTCCCCCCTTATTGGGGGGGAAATGGGGGGAGGGAGAAAAAATGGTCAAAAGGCACTCCCTTGGAGCATAACAAACGTGTGTGCAAAATTTCAGCTCGATCCGATTTGTCTGCTGGGCTGTAGCCCCGTCAATGAACAACAACGACAACGACAACAAGAAGAAGAAGAAGAACACGAAAAACGTGAAAAATAGTGGTTTTAAAATTTTTATACCCCCGACACCTGATGTTCCCAAGAGCTGAAATTTGTTTTACGTCCTCACGTGCCCCTGGAGAGTTGGTGTACAAAAAATCAACTCTCGAGACACTCAGGGGACCGAGCTACGGGATGGTGAAAACCCGAACTTGTTCCGTCGCGTAATCAGTGTCTCAGTCGCTTCGGTTTTCAGGGCTTCGGTTTTCTTGGCGGGCGGGACGCTCCCGCGTCCCTAGATAAGAGTTTGCACCTTCGAGGCCCTCGAGCTTCAGAAAGGGGAAGCAAAAAACCACGAAATGTTCGGACTTTTCCAGTTTTTCGGTTGTAACATGAAAACGGGTGATTTTTGGTACATTGCAACTTCGAGATGAATTAAAGAATATCAAATTCTGTGTCGAAATTCCCTTCTGAAGCTGGAGGGTCTCGAAGGCGCAAACCCACATACATTCATTCTAGGTCCAACTGAAGAGATTACAACGTTTTCCAGCGTTGTCCTGTGAAAGGCACTAGCCCAGTGCCACTGGGGTAAAAACTCTACAAATAGTTCAGTAATGTTATAGAAAATTAACTTCGCTGTGTTTATTAGCTCAGTTGTTATGTTACTGATGTACCAAATATATATCGACTAGGTATTAAAAACTCTCCAAATTCTTGACACAACGGTTCATTATCTTCTTTGTACAGATCACCCTTCTGTCTAGATCACAAGGTCGAAATGTCTGGATCCTAAATGTTAGATTAATTATTATTATGAATTATCACTAATTATTAATAATTTTATCAAGTACCTATTGAAAATAATTATAATTTATTGTTAGGTATTAATAATTTGTATTTATTATTAATAATAATTATTATTAATTATGATTAACTAATACGATATCCCGCTGTGGGAATCGCCTGGGTTCCTTTGTGCAGAACCTGAATGATAGAGATGATGAATTAATCACAAATAAAGTGTACCGATATAATTCTGGGATTTTATACTACGTCGGTAATAATTCTGGGGTTTTTTATACTACGTCGGTAATAATTTTTTTATAAAAGAAGTACCTACCAACAAACATTCGAAATTACCTTCATTTCCGTAGCACGAAACGCACCTCAGAACAATAAACTCGACATCACTTAAGCCATATGATGTTCCAAAGAGCTTGTTAGTATGAAAATGGACCTGTATTTCAATAGTTTGATTCACGATCTTTGAGCCGTCATTGTGAACGAACGACTGGTCGTACAAAGCTGCGGATGGTCTTAAAACATTCTACGGAACAAACTCTATGTAAATATGAAATAAAAAACATACCGTTCTACATGAATTTTTCGAGATATGAGATTTTCGAATTTTCAAAATTCGTTTTGAACCCCTTCCCCTTGACTTAGGGTTATGAAAAGTTTCGAGGATCATTGTGGGGCTGGTCCAAACCCAGAAACCAAATTTCGTAATTTTAACTCAACGCTAACTGGGCAAAGTGGCGCGGACGGCGGACGGCGTACGGCGGACGGACGGATTTATGAACCATTGGAATCGCCCATAGAAAAAATTTTTTAAACCCCCCTCAAAATTTGTTGGTTTACGTTTCAAGATACGTAGATTCAGAAAATCGAATAAAAAAAAAATCCGTCCGTCACCCGTACGCCGTACGCCGTCCCCCGTACGCCGTACGCCGTCCCCCGTACGCCGTACGCCGTCCCCCGTACGCCGTACGCCGTCCCCCGTACGCCGTCCCCCGTCCGCCGTCCGTGCCACTTTGCCCAGTTAGCGTTGAGCTAAAATTACAAAAGTTGGTTTCTGGGTTTGGACCAGCCCCACAATGATCCTCGAAACTTTTCATAACCCTAGGTCAAGGGGAAGGGGTTCAAAACGAACTTTGAAATTTCGACAATGTCATATCTCTAAAAATTCTCATGAAAAGGTGTAATTTTTAGTTCGCCTTAGAATGACCTGAAAAATTACGAATCTTTTAAGACCAATTGGATTTTTGTGCGACCAGCCGTTCGTTCATAGTGACCGCGCAAAGGTTTAGGAAAAACACTAAACTTTCGCGTCGAAAACGGCCGTTATGTGACCCTACCCCCAGACGCCCAGAATAAAACTACCTTTTGGTTTATTATCTTCGATAATGAACCATTGGAATCGCCCAAAGAAAAAAATTTTTTAACCCCCCCTCAAAATTTGTTGGTTTACGTTTCAAGATACGTAGATTCAGAAAATCGAATAAAAAAAAATCCGTCCGTCACCCGTACGCCGTACGCCGTCCCCCGTCCGCCGTCCCCCGTCCGCCGTCCCCCGTCCGCCGTCCGCCGTCCGTGGCACTTTGCCCAGTTAGCGTTGAGCTAAAATTACGAAATTTGGTTTCTGGGTTTGGACCAGCCCCACAATGATCCTCGAAACTTTTCATAACCCTAGGTCAAGGGGAAGGGGTTCAAAACGAAATTTTAAATTTCGACGATGTCATATCTCAAACTATTTGACTGAACCGTTCAATTTTCAGTTCACTTTTGAATGACCTGAAAAATTACGAATCTTTTAAGACCAATTGGATTTTTGTGCGACCAGCCGTTCGTTCACAGTGAGCGCGCAAAGGTTTAGGAAAAACACTAAACTTTCGCGTCGAAAACGGCCGTTATGTGACCCAACCCCCAGACGCCCAGAATAAAACTACCTTTTTTCATCTTCTCCGAAAACTACCTTTTTTCATCTTCTACGAAATTTGGTTTCTGGGTTTGGACCAGCCCCACAATGATCCTCGAAACTTTTCATAACCCTAGGTCAAGGGGAAGGGGTTCAAAACGAACTTTGAAATTTCGACAATGTCATATCTCTAAAAATTCTCATGAAACGGTGTAATTTTTAGTTCACTTTTGAATGACCTGAAAAATTACGAATGTTTTAGGACCAATTGGATTTTTGTGCGACCAGCCGTTCGTTCACAGTGAGCGCGCAAAGGTTTAGGAAAAACACTAAACTTAGCGTCGAAAACGGCCGTTAGGTGGGTCCCGGGTAGGCGCCCAGAATAAAACTGCCTTTTTTCATCTTCCAGGTAAACTACAGTCTAGAAATTTTAACCGTCAGTCGGGGATAGACCACATTGCAATATTCACTCGGTTTCTCATCTGTAAAATTGTTTAAATAATACCTTTTTGTAATAATACAAATTAAATTTTGATGATGAGCTATTGACTTGAAATTTTACAAATAGGTCAGAACTGGATAACAATGCAATATCCACTCGGTTTCTTGTCTGTAAAATTGTTTAAATAATACCTATTTGTTTAAACAAATTAAATTTTGATGATGAGCTAGATACTTGAAATTTTAAATATAGGTCAGAAATGGATGACATTTCAATATTCACTCGGTTTGTATGACATGGTATGAGTATGGTATGGTATACCTATTATTGTATGTATGATTCGGTATAATACAGTATGGTATGATAGGAAAGAAATTCGTATGGTATGGTATGAGTATGGTATGGTGCCGATTTGCAATACAGTCTGGTATAGACCGAAGGGTGATCTGCACAAGGAAGATAATAAACCGTTGTGTCAAGAATTTGCAGAGTTTTTGTTTTATTATCTTCGATAATGAACCATTGGAATCGCCCAAAGAAAAATTTTTTTTAACCCCCCCTCAAAATTTGTTGGTTTACGTTTCAAGATACGTATATTCAGAAAATCGAATAAAAAAAACTCTGCAAATTCTTGACACAACGGTTCATTATCTTCTTTGTACAGATCACCCTTCTGTCTAGATCACTAGGTCTAAATGTCTAGATCCTAAATGTTAGATTAATTATTATTATCAATTATCGCTAATTATTAACAATTTTATCAAGTACCTAGTGAAAATTATTATAATTTATTGTTAGGTATTAATAATTCGTATTTATTATTAATAATTATTATTATTAATTATGATTAATTAATACGATATAATTCTGGGGTTTTTAATACTACGTCGGTAATAATTTTTCTATAAAAGAAGTACCTACCAACAAACATTCGAAATTACCTTCATTTCCGTAGCACGAAACGCACCTCAGAACAACAAACTCGACATCACTTAAGCCATATGATGTTCCAAAGAGCTTGTTAGTATGAAAATGGACCTGTATTTCAACAGTTTGATACACGATCGTGTTGTGAGGCACAATCTTTGAGCCCTCATTGTGAACGAACGGCTGGTCGTACAAAGCTGCGGATGGTCTTAAAAAATTCTACGGAACAAACTCTATCTAAATATGAAATAAAAAACATACCGTTCTATATGAATTTTTCGAGATATGAGATTTTCAAATTTTCAAAATTCGTTTTGAACCCCTTCCCCTTGACCTAGGGTTATGAAAAGTTTCGAGGACCATTGTGGGGTTGGTCGAAACCCATAAAAAAAATTTCGTAATTTTAACTCAACGCTAACTGGGCAAAGTGGCGCGGACGGCGGACGGCGGACGGCGTACGGCGGACGGCGTACGGCGTACGGCGTACGGCGTACGGCGGACGGACGGATTTTTTTTTATTCGATTTTCTGAATCTACGTATCTTGAAACGTAAACCAACAAATTTTGAGGGGGGGTTAAAATTTTTTTTTCTTTGGGCGATTCCAATGGTTCATTATCGAAGATAATAAACCAAAAAACTCTGCAAATTCTTGACACAACGGTTCATTATCTTCTTTGTACAGATCACCCTTCTGTCTAGATCACTAGGTCTAAATGTCTAGATCCTAAATGTTAGATGAATAATTAATTATTAATCATTAATAATAATTTGTTATTATTATAAATTATCACTAATTATTAACAATCGTATCAAGTACCTAGTGAAAATTATTATAATTTATTGTTAGGTATTAATAATTCATATTTATTACCTATTAATAATAAATATTATTAATTATGATTAATTAATACGATATAATTCTTTGGTTTTTAATACTACGTCGGTAATAATTTTTCTATAAAAGAAGTACTTACCTACCAACAAACATTCGAAATTACCTTCATTTCCGTAGCACGAAACGCACCTCAGAACAACAAACTCGACATCACTTAAGCCATATGATGTTCAAAAGAGCTTGTTAGTATGAAAATGGACCAGTATTTCAACATTTTGATTTACGATCGTGTTGTGAGGCACAATCTTTGAGCCGTCATTGTGAACGAACGGCTGGTCGTACAAAGCTGCGGATGGTCTTAAAAAATTCTATGGAACAAACTCCATCTAAATATGAAATAAAAAACATACCGTTTGATGGGAATTTTTCGAGATATGAAATTTTCAAAATTTCAAAATTCGTTTTGAACCCCTTCCCCTTGACCTAGGGTTATGAAAAGTTTCGAGGACCATTGTGGGGTTGGTCGAAACCCATAAAAAAAATTTCGTAATTTTAACTCAACGCTAACTGGGCAAAGTGGCGCGGACGGCGGACGGCGTACGGCGTACGGCGTACGGCGTACGGCGGACGGACGGATTTTTTTTTATTCGATTTTCTGAATCTACGTATCTTGAAACGTAAACCAACAAATTTTGAGGGGGGGTTAAAATTTTTTTTTCTTTGGGCGATTCCAATGGTTCATTATCGAAGATAATAAACCAAAAATCCGGCCTTCCGCCGTACGCCGTCCGCCGTCCGCGCCACTTTGCCCAGTTAACCCAATGGCGCCCAGCGTTACGTTAACGTAACAGGAGGAGAGGTTTGTTTACAAGTGAACTGATAGTTCAATGAGAGACCAAAGTTCAAAGTTTGGATTCCAATATGTTTGGAAGAGTCCCTAGCCTACCTCAGTTGCCTACCTAACCTCATTCAAGTGCGTTGTCGCGAGTAGTGTTTCGAACAAAAAAAGACTGAAAGTTTTTCTTCGCTCACATCGTTTTTTCCATCAGTAAGTAAAATAAAATGTTTTGCTTGTTGAATTTTTTCTTAATCTTCTAGAATTATCTTCGGATATGAATAACAAATGGTTATGGCTACTTTTGGCATTTAGAGCACTCCCTGTCTGTCTGCTGTACCCTTCAAATGTTGGGTGTTACGTTATCGTAACGCTAGGCGCCTCACCAGCTACAATGTGATACAATCTGTTTTAGGTACTGAATGGAAGGGCTAATCGACCATGAGGTATTTGGCGATGTGCAACTGCAAGAAGGTTTAACTGTGGCCGTTGTACCACAACAAAATTTGAGTTTCGATGAATCCATGATTCGGTACTTTGGTCCTCAAAGCTGTAAGCAATTCATTCGGGGGAAACCCATCAGATTCGGATATAAAATGTGGTGCCTAAATACATCTGATGGGTACTTGATCAATTTTGACCTTTATCATTGAAAAAATCCGACGGGTGACCCCAATATTGAAAACATTTTCGGAAAGTGGTCTTCTCCCCTGATCATGATGATAGAGGAGCTACCAAACAAGTCCTTGAGGTACAGATTTCATATGGATAATCTATTTACTGGGAGTAACCTATTTGCATATTTGAAAGATGGTGGATATTCGGCAGTTGGTGCAATGAGAGATAACAGGATTCCACCAGGGTCTTACTGAGAAGAAAATGTTTGCAACGAAAGAAAGAGGAAGTCATGAGACAGCAATCCATAAGGAGGATGGTTTGCTCTACTGTCGTTGGTATGAGAATGCTGCTGTCACCACTCTTTCGACTGATGTGGGTGCAGTTGGTGGGAAACCAGTGCAGCGTTACACTCGAATCAGGAAAAGAAGAATTCCAGTGTTTCAGCCGAAAGTTATTGGGTGTTACAATCAAAGTATGGGGGAAACAGACCAGATGGACCAAAATATTGCTTGCTACCGCTGTAGCATCCATGGAAACAAATGGTGGTGGTCGATTTTTACATGGTTATTGGACGCAGCACGCAATAACAGTTATTTATTGTTCAAAGAAAATCATCCTTCCATAACCCAGCTACAATTCACGAGGGAATATGGTTACGTATGGGCAACCACGAAAAGGTTCAGGACGACCATCGCTGTCAAAAGACGCCTCGGGAAAATTCCGAATTCCTGACGTACGTATACCGGAAATCATTTAGTGACACATTCGGAGGGGAATAAGCGGCGTAGATGTATTGGGGATATCGATTGTTTCAGAGGGTTTCATAAAAAAAAATAATAACCATCCACAGCTTGATATATTCTCAATTCGATTTTTCTTGTTCCATTTTTGCACTTTAATTTAATAAATCGTTGTGAAGTTTTTGACGATGCATATCTTTATTATTGTAACCACTATTCATTCAAATATTGTGTAACTGGTGAATTCTAAGAAATCACCCATGAGTATCGGTGAGGCGCCTAGCGTTACGATATGGTAACGCTCAAAATTTCGAACACTGGTGATAATTATTACTAAATACCAATTGTTCCTATCAATATGTGCGCAAGAGGTTCTAAAAATGTAACTTTTGTCAATATCGGCTACAAAAAATTAATTCGGGCGCCTTTGGGTTAAAGTTGAGCTAAAATTACGAAATTTGGTTTCTGGGTTTGGACCAGCCCCACAATGATCCTCGAAACTTTTCATAACCCTAGGTCAAGGGGAAGGGGTTCAAAACGAATTTTGAAATTTAGAAAATTTCATATCTCGAAAAATTCATATAGAACGGTATGTTTTTTATTTCATATATAGATAGAGTTTGTTCCGTAGAATTTTTTAAGACCATCCGCAGCTCTGTACGACCAGCCGTTCGTTCACAATGACGGCTCAAAGATTGTGCCTCACAACACGATCATGAATCAAACTGTTGAAATACAGGTCCATTTTCATACTAACAAGCTCTTTGGAACATCATTTGGCTTAAGTGATGTCGAGTTTGTTGTTCTGAGGTGCGTTTCGTGCTACGGAAATGAAGATATTTCGAATGTTTGTTGGTAGGTACTTCTTTTATAGAAAAATTATTACCGACGTAGTATTAAAAACCCCAGAATTATATCGTATTAATTAATCATAATTAATCATAATTATTATTAATAATAAAGACGAATCATTAATACCTAACAATAAATTATAATAATTTTCACTAGGTACTTGATAAAATTGTTAATGATTAGTGATAATTGATAATAATAATTAATCTAACATTTAGGATCTAGACATTTAGACCTTTAGACATTTAGACAGAAGTGTGATCTGTACAAAGAAGATAATGAACCGTTGTGTCAAGAATTTGCAGAGTTTTTTTAATTCGATTTTCTGAATCTACGTATCTTGAAACGTAAACCAACAAATTTTGTGGGGGGGTTAAAATTTTTTTTTCTTTGGGCGATACCAATGGTTCATTATCGAAGATAATAAACCAAAATTAAAATAAAGAAGTTTTTTCCTGCGTTGAATGACTTTTCCTGCTTGAAAACTCGCTCAATTGGTCAGGTAGTAATCGACGTACGTCAACTTTCTTCAGTTTGACGAAAATCCACAGTGGGCATTGAACACATTAGGTAATTGTTGGTTACTTTCGTTGTTTGACCAGAATGATTTAAATTTAATCAAAATCACCCTATAGTTGTTATTATAACTGAAATTTGATTACGACGAGGCTGTAACCGTTGAGATGAAAGGTCCACTTTCCGAGCTACGAAGGTGGATAGAAACGTTTAAGAGGGACGATAACGGGTTCGGGTGGAAAACATTAAAATTCATTTGGGAGCTCGGAAAACCACAAGGGTTTCGCCACTATCTCCCATCCCTTAACCCAGTTTATTTCATTGAAACGGTAGACACAGAGAAGGTTCTCAGATTCATCGGGAAAACGCAGAGCAACAAGTAGTTAGTATTAGAGGGCGAGTTCCTCGAGCGTTTCTAATTACTAACTCTATCTAGATCGAGGAGAGTTGGAACTGACGGGGGAAAAGAGCCAAGTCCTGGCGGTAACAAATTGGATGATGTGTGAGATATGATCCCGATCGCTAAGGGACTCTGGTAGAAACATACTATCGTAATGAGTTTTGGGTTTGGTATATCGGAGAAAACGGGCCAAATCAGAAAATTAAAATTTCTGTATTTGGTTAGGGGATTCTGAGGTGACTAGAGTTCCACGGGCCAAATATTGGTGTTATAAATTCACTTGTTCTTGTATAGAAAGGGTTAAACAGAACATTTTTGGGGTATTCAAATAACTTTTATACATTTAAAACGTTGAATATAATATTATTAAACCATAATATTAAAGATAATATTATTAAATACCGTCCATTGTGCCGTATTCCTCGCCAAGTAAACCTCCTCTCCACGTCTCCCCCTCATATTGACATTCTTTCCACGCCCCTTTCTTCTATACGAACTACACTTGTCCGCCATCTGTGCTCGGTACCTCTCGACGACCTCAGTGCCTAGTGTGTGTTGGGAGTATCCCTGTGTAATTTATGCATTTACTGTAGGTATTCCATTGCTTCTACTTCTTTTTTTTTCTGTAATTGGGCTTGCCCCGTATAAATAAATAAATAAATAAATAAATAAATAAAACATTTAAAAGTTAAAGTATCTGTAGTCTTATTTCCAATATAAATTAGACTCGTACATCAAATCTTTATACTCGTAAGGGAATTAGTCGAATTTCGATTCATATTCATGTACCAGAGTGTTATGTTGAGCAGAATCTTACTTCCCTTGATCACGGAGCTTTATCACTGAAATCCTTAGTAGTGGAGGAAGGGATAAAGGAAACCTTTTTGGGGTATTCAAACCACATTTAAACGTTTGAAACTTCAAAAATACTAAAATATTTAAAACCTGAAGTATCCGTTGTCACATTTTCTATATAAATTAAACTCGTACAGTGAATTAGTCGAATTTTGATTTATAAAGATGCACCGGAGTGTTATGTTGAGCACAATCTTTCTTCCCCTGATCACGGAGGTTTCATCGCAGAAATCCGTAGTAGTAGAGGAAGGGTTAAAGGGAACCTTTTTTGGTGTATACAAACAACATTTAAACGTTTGAAACCCACCAAGGACGAGCGTGACGCATACGTCACGCTCGTCAGGTTCCAGCAAAACACTGTTTATGAAGATGCTTTTTGGACTTTGTCTTCATGAACCTCCTCTGCAAATTCTGCAAAACTCTGCAAATTCTTGACACAACGGTTCATTATCTTCTTTGTACAGATCACCCTTCTGTCTATACCAGACTGTATTGCAAATCGGCACCATACCATATTCTCAACGTACTCATACCATACCATACGAATTTCTTTCCTATCATACCATACTGTATTATACCAAATCATACATACAATAATATACCATACCATACTCATACCATGTCATACAAACCGAGTGAATATTGAAATGTCATCCATTTCTGACCTATATTTAAAATTTTAAGTATCTAGCTCATCGTCAACATTTAATTTGTTTAAACAAATAGGTATTATTTAAACAATTTTACAGATGAGACACCGAGTGAATATTGCAATGTGGTCTATCCCCGACTCACGGTTAAAATTTCTAGACTGTAGTTTACCGGGAAGATGTAAAAAGGTAGTTTTATTCTGGGCGTCTGGTGGTTGGGTCACATAACGGCCGTTTTCGACGCGAAAGTTTAGTGTTTTTCCTAAAACTTTGCGCGGTCACTGTGAACGAACGGCTGGTCGCACAAAAATCCAATTGGTCTTAAAAGATTCGTAATTTTTCAGGTCATTCGGAGGTGAACTAAAATTTACACGGTTCAGTTAAATATTTGGAGATAAGACATCGTCGAAATTTTAAATTTCGTTTTGAATCCCTTCCCCTTGACCTAGGGTTATGAAAAGTTTCGAGGATCATTGTGGGGCTGGTTTAAACCCAGAAACCAAATTTTGTAATTTTAGCTCAACGCTAACTGGGCAAAACGGCGTGGACGGGGGACGGCGTACGGCGTACGGCGTACGGCGGACGGACGGATTTTTTTTTATTCGATTTTCTGAATCTACGTATCTTGAAACGTAAACCAACAAATTTTGAGGGGGGGTTAAAAAAATTTTTTCCGATCGCTAAGGGACTCTGGTAGAAACATACTATCGTAATGAGTTTTGGGTTTGGTATATCGGAGAAAACGGGCCAAATCAGAAAATTAAAATTTCTGTATTTGGTTAGGGGATTCTGAGGTGACTAGAGTTCCACGGGCCAAATATTGGTGTTATAAATTCACTTGTTCTTGTATAGAAAGGGTTAAACAGAACATTTTTGGGGTATTCAAATAACTTTTATACATTTAAAACGTTGAATATAATATTATTAAACCATAATATTAAAGATAATATTATTAAATACCGTCCATTGTGCCGTATTCCTCGCCAAGTAAACCTCCTCTCCACGTCTCCCCCTCATATTGACATTCTTTCCACGCCCCTTTCTTCTATACGAACTACACTTGTCCGCCATCTGTGCTCGGTACCTCTCGACGACCTCAGTGCCTAGTGTGTGTTGGGAGTATCCCTGTGTAATTTATGCATTTACTGTAGGTATTCCATTGCTTCTACTTCTTTTTTTTTCTGTAATTGGGCTTGCCCCGTATAAATAAATAAATAAATAAATAAATAAATAAAACATTTAAAAGTTAAAGTATCTGTAGTCTTATTTCCAATATAAATTAGACTCGTACATCAAATCTTTATACTCGTAAGGGAATTAGTCGAATTTCGATTCATATTCATGTACCAGAGTGTTATGTTGAGCAGAATCTTACTTCCCTTGATCACGGAGCTTTATCACTGAAATCCTTAGTAGTGGAGGAAGGGATAAAGGAAACCTTTTTGGGGTATTCAAACCACATTTAAACGTTTGAAACTTCAAAAATACTAAAATATTTAAAACCTGAAGTATCCGTTGTCACATTTTCTATATAAATTAAACTCGTACAGTGAATTAGTCGAATTTTGATTTATAAAGATGCACCGGAGTGTTATGTTGAGCACAATCTTTCTTCCCCTGATCACGGAGGTTTCATCGCAGAAATCCGTAGTAGTAGAGGAAGGGTTAAAGGGAACCTTTTTTGGTGTATACAAACAACATTTAAACGTTTGAAACCCACCAAGGACGAGCGTGACGCATACGTCACGCTCGTCAGGTTCCAGCAAAACACTGTTTATGAAGATGCTTTTTGGACTTTGTCTTCATGAACCTCCTCTGCAAATTCTGCAAAACTCTGCAAATTCTTGACACAACGGTTCATTATCTTCTTTGTACAGATCACCCTTCTGTCTATACCAGACTGTATTGCAAATCGGCACCATACCATATTCTCAACGTACTCATACCATACCATACGAATTTCTTTCCTATCATACCATACTGTATTATACCAAATCATACATACAATAATATACCATACCATACTCATACCATGTCATACAAACCGAGTGAATATTGAAATGTCATCCATTTCTGACCTATATTTAAAATTTTAAGTATCTAGCTCATCGTCAACATTTAATTTGTTTAAACAAATAGGTATTATTTAAACAATTTTACAGATGAGACACCGAGTGAATATTGCAATGTGGTCTATCCCCGACTCACGGTTAAAATTTCTAGACTGTAGTTTACCGGGAAGATGTAAAAAGGTAGTTTTATTCTGGGCGTCTGGTGGTTGGGTCACATAACGGCCGTTTTCGACGCGAAAGTTTAGTGTTTTTCCTAAAACTTTGCGCGGTCACTGTGAACGAACGGCTGGTCGCACAAAAATCCAATTGGTCTTAAAAGATTCGTAATTTTTCAGGTCATTCGGAGGTGAACTAAAATTTACACGGTTCAGTTAAATATTTGGAGATAAGACATCGTCGAAATTTTAAATTTCGTTTTGAATCCCTTCCCCTTGACCTAGGGTTATGAAAAGTTTCGAGGATCATTGTGGGGCTGGTCCAAACCCAGAAACCAAATTTTGTAATTTTAGCTCAACGCTAACTGGGCAAAACGGCGTGGACGGCGGACGGCGGACGGCGTACGGGGGACGGCGTACGGCGTACGGCGTACGGCGGACGGACGGATTTTTTTTTATTCGATTTTCTGAATCTACGTATCTTGAAACGTAAACCAACAAATTTTGAGGGGGGGTTAAAAAAATTTTTTCTTTGGGCGATTCCAATGGTTCATTATCGAAGATAATAAACCAAAATATTAAAACATTCTAAAGTTGAAGTATCAGTAGTCACATTTTCAATATAAATTAAACTCGCACATCAAATTTGTATACTCGTACCTACAGTGAATTGGTGGAATTTCGATTTATATTCATGCACCCGAGTGTTATGTTGAGCAGAATCTTACTTAGTAGAGAGGAAGGGTTAAAGGAACCATTTTGGGGTATTTAACAACATTTAAACCAACAAAACCCGAGTAACGTTTTTTTGGAGTTTGAATGTTAGAACGCTGTTCCCTCTTTCAAATGGAGATTTGTAGCAGCAGAATCTGTTCGATTCTGATCGACGTCGCCTTTATTCCTCTCCACGGAGCCATATGGGCAGTAGATAAGTAAAAGGAGGCACTAACAATTTAATATTCCCGAGACTAGTAATTATTTGAAGAACGGGATTTTTCGTTTTATATCCTCCTCCCGAATAAAATAATATTTCGTTCGCATTGAGTTTGCATATCTGTGAACGAACGGGAGTTATCAGCCGTCATTGAAGCGGCATCAGGCCTTTCAACTCCCCGGATCATCTCCCATCCCCGGGGGCCCCTCGTTTTTCACCTTATCTCTCTAATGATAAAAATTCTTCAGGGTATTCAGTGGGAATTACGATGAGCGAGGGGGCTTAGGGGAAGGTCGTAAATTCGAGTCGGACGACGAACTCTTCCCGTCGAGCCCTTGATCTGAGTTTTCAACCGAGTTTGGAGCCCAGTTGAATCTACGTTGTGTTTCCGACTTTGAATTCAGTTTCCACGTTGGTTTTGAACTGAAACCGCGATTTCAAATCATTTTTAATAAATTAAAAAGGCAAATAACAGGCGTATTACTTACCAACCGGTTTGTTGTTGGCATTGGAGTTGAATATTAAAACGAAAAATATTGAAATCCTTAAGATTCCGCCCCGAGTCTATTTCTAGAAACCTTAAGATTCCACCCCTCCCCGAGAACATCTCCCCTGTGTACGGAAAACGCAGTTAGTAAAATATGGAAATGATATTTAGCAATTTATTAGCGAAATTTGTCAACAAAGGTTACGGGTTCAAATATCAATTTCGTCCACTTGATCTACATGTCCAACTAATCTATATGGTACTAATCAGTTGATTAGGGGATGTTTTTATTTCGCAACCCCGTCCACTTGATCTATATGTCCAACTAATCTATATGGTACTAATCAGTTGATTAGGGGAGGTTTTTATTCCGCAACCCTCAACATGGGAGGTAAACAAACACGGAGGTGGGGAATCATAAGGTTCGGGTTCACCTGGCCACTGATAGACCGGGCGGAGTCTTAAGGTTACTCTAAGCCGATGGGATTAGTGAGGTGCTCAAATCCATCGAGCTAATGACAACACGGGGCGGAATCTTAAGGCTCCCACGGGTTGAAGTTGATTGGAACACCACCAATCGAACTGTCCACGTAACAATGCAGATTTCAGTGATGCGTAGACGAATTGAAAACAAAAACTCTGCGAATTCTTGACACAACGGTTTATTATCTTCTTTGAGCAGATCACCCCGATCTAAATAACGAAATGATAGATGAAACTCTTATTGGAATTTCCATCGTTTGCAAGTCCAAACCCATTAACAATATGACCACCAAGTCATATGTTGGTATTAGTATGTTGTAAAAATAAAAACAGTCTGTGTTTGAGATTCAAACTTATCGTTCACTCATATTATTATATCAGGTTATTAAGCCCAGAAAAAAAAGGCTGGAAAAACACCATTTGAGTAATCATGTGTGCAAGTGTGGGGAAAATAGATCCGCTAGGTAAGAACAATTATGATACCTGGGTCATGCACATGGAAGCACTACTCACGAAATCAGGAGGATGGAACTACGTAAATGGAAAGATTGCGAGACCGACAGACGATGCTGGATCAACTGCATGGGATGAAAAGGATGCGATGGCGAGGTCTGATCTAATTCTTTCTATTAGTCCTTCGGAACTGAAAATAGTGAAAGGTTTACGAACTTCTAATGAAATATGGAAGAAACTTCGAGAAGTATATGCATCAAAATGTCCTGCGCGTAAGGCAACTTTACATAAGAGGCTAGTGCTACAAAGAATGAAATTCGGAGATGACGTACGAGAACATGTCATGAATTTTTTCGACACAGTAGATAAATTGTTGGATCAAGAAATTACAATTAATGATGATCTATTATCAATAATGTTACTGTACAGTCTACCAGATGAATATGAGAATTTCAGATGTGCTATAGAGTCTCGAGATACTTTACCAACGCCAGATACACTTAGGTCGAAAATAATTGAAGAATCCGAAGCTAGATCAAAAGGGAGTGAAAAGGCCGAAGATTTGGATGCAATGTTTATTCGAAAGAAATTTCCAAAACCGAAGAAGCCCGAATATGAAAAACATGGGAAAAGTGCATTTAAATATAAGTGTTATAAATGCCAAAAATTTGGTCATAAAGCTTCTGTATGTTTCTCAAAGGGACAACAAGCAGGAACAGCTGAAGATAGTCCTTCAGAGTGTACGAATCTCACGATGATGTGCCAAGCGAATATGACTACAGAAAATCTAGGATTCTGTTTGGACAGTGGATGTAGCAGCCACATGTGTAATGATGTGAATAAGTTTGTCGAACTTGAAGAAGTAAGTAATGTTAAATTAAAGCTAGCAAACACTTCCACTACAGATGTTCTAGGAAAAGGTACAGTCAAGTTTAGAGCACGTAATGGTAACAAGACAGAGTCGATAGAGTTGAAAGACACACTCTTTGTACCAGATCTGAGGATAGGACTATTGAGCATTTCAAAAATGACGGACCATGGATTGAAGGTGGTATTCACTCGTGATAAGGCAACTGTATATAACCAAAATGATGAAAAGAAGTTGGTTGCGAAGAAGTGAACAATTTGTATTATGTGAAAGAAGTTGAAGAAGTAACAAATATAATAGATGAGGACACGAGAAATGGTAGGAAATTGAGCAAGTTGGAACTTTGGCATAGTAGATTTGGACATTTGAATGAAACAGACTTGAAGAAAATGGTCAAAAGAAAAAGATTCCGAGGTGTCTATCTTAATCCAAATGAGAAGCTACCAACATGTGAGACATGTATTCTAGGGAAAATGTCACAAACACCATTCCCGAAAAAGTCCGAGAAAAAGGTGAAACCATTAGAGATTATACACTCCGATGTTTGGGGACCAGTGAGAACAATTTCGAATGGAGGTTCAAGATACTTTGTAACATTCATAGATGAGGCAACTAGATGTTGTGTACTTGTACTGTTGAAAGCGAAGAGCGATGTACTGCAGGCATTCAAGAAGTACAAACAATTTGCAGAGAACCAAAAAGGTGTGAAAATCAAATTTTTACAATCCGACAATGGAGGTGAATACGACTCAAAAGAATTTAAAGAGTACTTGGAGAGTTGTGGGATAGGAAGAAGACTGACCGTCCCAGGAACACCTCAACAGAATGGCCTATCTGAAAGGATGAACCGAACGCTATTAGATATAGTTCGTTGTATGTTGGCCGAATCAAAACTACCACATAGTTTTTGGGCAGAAGCAGTTATGACTGCTGTGCATCTGAAGAATAGAAGCCCGTGTAGTGGGATTAATGGACAAATACCATACAAACTTTGGTATGGGAAACCTCCGAACGTAGGTACCATACTTAAGAACTTTTGGATCAAAAGCTTTCATGCTGGATAAAACGAAAATCAAAAGTAAGTTGTGTCCGCGTTCGAGGGAGTGTGTATTTGTCGGATACTCTGACACGTCAAAAGCGTATAGAGTCTGGGACGTGGAAAATAGGAAAATCTATGTGACTCGAGATATAAAATTCGTAGATGAAAATCATCTGAGAATTGTAAACTCTGATGGATTTGAAAAGCTGAGAAAGCTGGAAATCGACGAAAGATCAGAAATGAGGTCGAAACAAACAGATGAAATGGAGGAACAAGTTGAAATCGAAGTGCAAATAAGCCGTAACAACAATCAAATGAGTGAAACTGAAACAACTGTTGAACAACATGAAAACGAGAATATTAGTCCTGAAGGAGAAGTGAGAGAAGGAAGAACAGAAGTCGAAATGGTCCGAGGCCGTGGTAGGCCAAAACTCATGAAAACGACAGAAGGGCCAGGGAGAAGGAAGAAAGTGTATAACATGATTCCGAAAATAAATAACGAGAGTGAAAATTCTAATAATGATAACTTTGGACAAGAAGAAAACTTACAAAACACAAGTAGAACGGATGAGGATGCAGAAACTGAGATGTGTGAGACAGCATGTGCCGTCGAAGTGAACCCGACTGAAGCGTTTGCTGGTCCAGATTCACATGAATGGTTTGCAGCCGTTCGTAAAGAATTTTCTTCACTACTGCGAAACAAAACGTGGTCACTCCAAGAAAAACCACAAAATCAAAAACCGGTAGGATGTAGGTTAATACTTTGTAACAAATACACGGCAAGTGGTGAATTGGAAAGACGGAAAGCTCATTTAGTAGCAAAAGGCTTTACTCAAGAGCCAAATATCGACTATCACGAGACGTACTCCCCTGTTATGCGCCTGAGCTCACTAAGAACCGTGATGGCCCTAGCTGTCAAACATGGTATGGTCGTGGAGCAAATGGACGTGGAGACAGCTTATTTGAACGGTGAACTGGAAGAGAAGATCTTCATGGAGCCACCAAAACATTTTGAACAAATTCTGATGGACATTATCGAAAATGAAAACGATAACGACATCATGAAAGACGCGTGGGAGATGCTGCGAGAATATAAGGAAGGGAAGAAATATTGCAAATTACATAAATCATTATACGGGTTGAAACAATCAGGTAGACAATGGTACCTGAAGTTAGATGAAAGATTGAAAATGATTGGCATGACACCTTCTGATTCGGATCCTTGCGTATACACATGGGGCAAGGGTGAAGAAGCAGTAATTTTGGCAGTATATGTTGATGACATCGTTATAGCATCGAAAAATCAAGATAAATTGAAAAGTTTAAAACAAAATATGATGAAGGAACTCAGGATGAAAGATTTAGGACAAATTCATTATGTTCGGGTTTAGAATTTGACCATGATTTCGAAAAAGGGAAACTGAAAATTAGCCAAAGAAAGTACATAAATGAAATTTTGAAAAAGTTCAAAATGGAGACAGCGAATCCTATATTGACCCCTCTGGATGTGAATGTTAAGTTTGAACCAACAGACGAGAGACCGAGTGAGATGGACAAATATCCTTTCAGAAGTTTGATTGGATCACTGATGTATTTGGCCATTGGTACTCGACCTGTCATAAATTATGCAGTTGTCTACCTAAGCCAGTTCAATCATTGTTACTCAGAAATTCACTGGAAAGCAGCCAAACGCATACTGCGGTATTTAAAGGGGACCACGAATAGGGAGCTGATATACACGAAACGGAAAGACGAACTGACAGGATACTCGGATGCTGACTGGGGAAATTGTAGAATAGATCGCCACTCATTCAGCGGATATGTGTTCACTTTGTCCGGAGCAGCAATTTCTTGGACATCGAAGAAACAGCGAACTGTAGCTCTGTCGAGCGTTGAAGCGGAGCTGATGTGTCTGTCCGAAGGCGTGAAGCAAACATTTTTTGAAGCAAACTATCCTAGAGGGTTTGATCAGTCTAAACTATTTGTCAACAGAGAAGATGATTGCCGATTTCCTGACGAAACCACTACCGAAAAACAAATTGGATTTGTGTTTGAGTGGAGCTGGAGTTATACCAGACGGAGTTTGAACTTGAGGGGGCGTATTGGAATTGGCATCGTTTGCAAGTCCAAACCCATTAACAATATGACCACCAAGTCATATGTTGGTATTAGTATGTTGTAAAAATAAAAACAGTCTGTGTTTGAGATTCAAACTTATCGTTCACTCATATTATTATATCAACTCTAGCTCATCATCCAAATTTTATAAAACAAATAGGTATTGTTTAAACAACTTTACAGGCAAGAAACTAATTGAATATAGCTCTGTCATCTATCTTCGACCCATGTTTAAAATTTCAAGTCTCTAGCTCAAATCCAAATTTAAATTGTTTAAACAATTTTACAGTCAGGAAACCGAGTGATATTGCATTGTCATCCAACTGCGACCCATGTATAAAATTTCATGACTCTAGCTTATCATCCAAATTTAAGTTGTTTAAACAAATAGGTATTGTTACCCGGGTTTTCCCCTGAGCTCTTCATTTCTAATCTTTCAAATTGTACGCGGTTGATGAACCATGAAAACATTGTTGATGTTGATGTCCTCCAAACATCTTTCTTGGATTCAGAATGGATTGAATTATTCGCAACCACTAGCTTGTACATGAGCCACTTTCCTCTGTCGACGTGATTATGGTGACGATCCTGTTTTGCTCTTTCAGGGAAAAACCAGTCTCAAAACACACAAACTTGTTTTGACGCTGTTGGGTTTGTGGTTTGTTGATCGAAATTTGAACGTTTTCTTGTTACGTATTTGTTTATTTAAAAATTGGAAAGAAAACTAGACGTCCGTGTCCTTTCTGTGGTGGAAAACCGCCTTTTGGAAGTGGCCTCCTGTTGTGGTTTCTGTATACTTCGGTGCACACTCTTATAGGTATATAGAGATACCTACCTCTAACTATGATGGGAGCTTGTTTAGACTTGTTCATGCGGAAATGGAACCGGCAGGTTGTGGAGTGAAAAAAAGAGAGTTGGCGGAAAAAGAAGGGATGGAAATAGAGGAAAAAAAATCTCCTCTGAAAACCGCGGGTCTCATTAGCGAAGCGAAGAGCGCAACTTCGCCGATCTCACCGCAGCGTCGGCGGATGTTTTAATGAACGCGACCCTCCATCGCCTCCCACTGAACCTTATGCCCCTGCTCGTACCTCACTCTATCCACTGCACCAACGCCATTACTTTTTCTCCCCTTGTAACGTATTTTCAAAGTGGTTAGAAATTTTCTTCTGAAAAGGGTTTGTAACAAATATGTTTGTTACAAACAATGTTATTGTTATTGTTACAAACAATGTTTGTAAGCAAATACTTTTCAGGGCTTCCCGAATCAAACGCTAGATTTCAACATTTGAGCATAATACAGTGAAACCTCTTCTGAGTGAGTACTGTCGGACTGATCTCCCTTAAAAGATCACGAAGAGGTTTCGACATCTAGGAACGCGGTAGCGTTCCGCCCCGCCAAGCAAAGAAGTTGAGAAAACGAACGGTACCGAGTGTATGTTTACCGGACGTCACGAAACGCGTTTTCGAGGTATCCATATCTCAGCTCCTATTTGACCGATCAACTTGAAAATTAGTATGGGTCTTCTTTGAGTGGATATTAGAAAGCCCTGAAAGTTTCAAGTCGCTAGGTCTAAAGGGAGCCGAGTTACATAACTTCAAAACCGCGGGTTTTCGGCCTTAGCTTGTTCTTCTTCTTCTTCTTCTCCTTGTTCAGACCGGCAAGGCTGGAGCCTCTCCACGTACACCGATTGACTTGAAATTTTGCACAGAGGGGGTAATGACACTAGGGGCAACCCAGGAATCCTCCCAATAAGGTTGGGAACTGCGAAAATTACGACTACAGACCATACTTTAGTACACTACTACAAAATAGACAAACTGCAACTGGAATTTAACAAGTTAAGATTTAAGAACGATCAATTATTCAAACAACTCAGCGAAGATCGAAAAATCACGGACGAACTAGACGAATATGCTAGGGTTATAAAATATACGACTGAGCTGATACAGGAAAAGTTAGATAGCATAACAGCAGTAGATTCTAGAAAGAAAAGGGGAGTAATAAATGGATTAGGCAGTATTGTAAAGGCCATTACGGGAAACCTCGACGCTACAGACGCCGAAAAGTATGATAAGTTGATGGAACAAATAAAAGACAATGAATCCAACCTACAAGAACAACTAAATGCACAATTTTCTATCAATAATAGAATGATAGAAGATTTTAATGAAACCATCAAGACTATACAATTTAATAACAAAGAAATACAGGACAAAGTAATAGAAATCAATAACAGATGCAAGTATATGCAAGAACAAATGCACTGAACATTGAAATGGAAACGATTAAGGAATTAGTAAACCATTTGCAGCTTGTTTTCAGTTTAATCTTAAACGTTGTGCAAGACATAGAGAACTCGTTGACTTTTTGTAAAATTGGCTCTCTCCATCTTTATTATTAACCACCATTATACCACCAGTATATTAGTATTAACCAACAAACAATTATATGAAGAACTCAAGAAATTAGAGAATCATTATCAGAAGTAGTTGCATCTAGAAATTAAATACGAAAATAATATTATCGTACTTTACAGTTGACTTTAATTAACGATTCTAGTTCTAACATAATAAGTTCGACCAGACGAAATAGTTTATTTCTTATCACTGCCGTTGACAAATCCAGAAGAGTTAGAATTATACTATTTGAGACCCATTCCTTCCGAATCAAGTAACAGACTTTTATCCATCATACCAGAATTTGCATACCTATTAAAAAGCAAAGATAATTCCACAGTTAAACCTCTTAAAGGGTCATGCACATCAGGCAACACACATCTGTGTTCAAGTCAATTACTTTCAACGAGCAATACTTAGTACGTGTGAGAAAGAAATTCTTCTGGGTCGAACTCCAAAACGTTGTCACTATGTAAAAGCGGAAGTCAATGATAACGACATTGAGTTTATTCCCAAAATTAATCAATACCTTGGTACATTTGTAAAGGAAGAAAGTATAGAAATTCGAAGGAAACAAGAAACTGAAGTCAGAACGTTAAAAGGGATATATTTGATAAGAGACGAAGAGAAGACGATTTATTTCAGAAATAATCAACTGATAGCTTCTAGTTTTTCAAAAGGTCAACCTAAAATTATTCCGGATATTAAAATAGATATGAATTTAAACCATCCTCAAAATGTTGTGTTAAACCTTAAAGATATTAATCTCAAAGATATTAAATTGAATCGCAGACAACAAATAAAGTCTTTCGATTCCTCACACATAGTAATTCCTAGTGGTTGGACTGTTGTATTATATAGCATACTAATAAGTTATGTACTTTATTCAATTTGGAAATTTGTTAGCTATTATAATTCAAAACAATTAATAATTTCTCCTCAGCTAGAACCTAGGACTTGTATTGACATCAACCTTCCAGGTGATGCCAAATTTTAGGGGTGGAGGAGTTAGATTTAATTTAAATTGCAGAATGTATAAAAAAAAAAAATAGCCGATGTAGAACAAAACCCCGGCGAGCGCCCTACGGACCCTCGCCGCTTAGGAAGATTGTACGGGCAGTCTTGAGCTACTCTTCTTCGAGTGTTGTTCTCTGCCCTTGTTCGAGTGTTTTCTCTTTCGCGATTTATAAATTTATTGTAATTTGGGATTAAAGTTTTAAAAACAAGTGATTCTCGCTTCCAAGTTATTTAACTTATATACAGGGTGTTTCATTTCAAAACCGTCACAGGCTAGGAATCGATTCTAGAGCTCATTTCTGGTCGAATGTGTCTCATGACAATTTTGGTTTATTATCTTCAATAATGAACCATTGGAATCGCCCAAAGAAAAAAATTTTTAACGCCCCATCAAAATTTGTTGGTTTACGTTTCAAGATACGTAGATTCAGAAAATCGAATGAAAAAGAAAAAAAAAATCAGTCGCGCCTTACGCCAAATGACATTCGTCGCCGTAATCGACAATGTCATATCTCAAACAATTCAACTGAACCGTGTGATTTGTAGTTCACTTTTGAATGACCTGAAAAATTACGAATGTTTCAAGACCAATTGGATTTTTGTGCGACCAGCCGTTTGTTCACAGTGAGCGCGCAAATGTTTAGGAGAAACACTAAACTTCTGACAGTTCTGGCCGTTAGGTCGGTCAACACCCAGACGCCGAGAATAAAACTACCTCTTTTCATCTTCCCGGTAAGTTACAGTCTAGAAATTTTAACCGTAAGTCGGGGATAGACCACATTGCAATATTCACTCAGTTTCTCATCTGCAAAATTGTTTAAATAATACCTTTTTGTAATAATACAAATTGAATTTTGATGATCAGATATTGACTTGATATTTTAAAAATAGGTCAGAACTGGATCACAATGCAATAGTCACTCGGTTTCTTGTCTGTAAAATTGTTTGAATAATACCCATTTGTTTAAACAAATTTAATTTTGATGATGAGCTAGACACTTGAAATTTTAAATATAGGTCAGAAATGGATGACATTTCAATATTCACTCGGTTTGTGTGACATGGTATGAGTATGGTATGGTAATTTATTGTATGTATGATTATTGTTTGGTATAGTACAGTATGGTATGATAGGATAGAAATTCGTATGGTATGGTATGAGTACGGTGAGAATATGGTATGGTGCCGATTTGCAACACAGTCTGGTATAGACAAAGGGTGATCTGCACAAGGTAGATAATAAACCGTTGTCAAGAATTTGCAGAGTTTTTGGTTTATTATCTTTGATAATGAACCATTGGAATCGCCCAAAGAAAAAAATTGTTTAACCCCATGTCAAACTTTGTTGGTTTACGTTTCAAGATACGTAGATTCAGAAAATTGAATAAAAAAATAATTTTTCTATAAAAGAAGTACCTACCAACAAACATTCGAAATTACCTTCATTTCCGTAGCACGAAACGTACCTCAGAACAAAAAACTCGACATCACTAAAACCATATGATGTTCCAAATAGCCCGTTAGTATGAAAATTGACCTGTATTTCAACAGTTTGATTCACGATCGTGTTGACAGGCTCAACCTTTGAGCCGTCAATGTGAACGAACGGCAGGTTGTACAAAGCTGCGGATGGTCTTAAAAAATTCTGTAGGAACATTCTGACGAGTGACACCTCATTTTAAAGTTTTTTTCATAAGTACTAAACACGATGGCGAAATCAGAATTGCGATATCCCATTCCGTTCTCAAACTGGAGTACTTTGAAGATGAAGAAGCGTGGTTGTTACTTGATATGATCATCATGTTAACTCTGCTCTAATCTGATAACGGAATTAGATATCGCATTCTGACTTCACTGTCGTGTTTACAGTAGAATTTCTCAAATGATTAGGGGGGTATCTTATTTCGTTCTAAAACTTGAGTACTTTGAAGATGAAGAATACGTTCCGTTCTTCGTGTTAAGTCAGCTCTAATCTGATACCGGAATGTGATGTCGCAGTTCTGACTTCACCATCCTGTTCAACGTTGGAACGGCCAAAAGCTGAGGGGGGTTTTGGGGTGTTGGGGGGGAGGGGGGGGTTCACTCAGAAAATGAATGTCCGAAAAGTGACACCTCATTTTAAAGGTTTTTACACGCTTTAAAGGTTTTTTCATGTTAAGTCAGAATTTTCCTATATCTTATTCCGCTCTCAAACTGGAGCACTTCATGGACATCATGTTCTTTAATGGAGACATTTCACATAAAACCAATTATTTCTTCGAAAATTCGCTCTGATAGCCATGTTTTAATTTCATTTTGAGTTGGAGTTATCGAAATCGTATATTTTTTGTTTGAATTCCAAGGTAAACTGATCCTTGCAGGTTAATATAAGTATTAAACTTGGGGCACCCTGAATCTCTCGAATAACGATTATTCAGTCGTGCGCCAGTTGAAAGGGAATACCATTATAATGTTGAAGCTCTTCGCCGTATCACACGAAATTAACCCAGGCTACAGCTGAGTCCGGGGTAGCGTCCCCTTAATCCGCCCTCATAGCTGAAGTCCCCTCCTGAACGTCCGACCTGCATTATTCAGAGTGGATTTTAATGGAACTGCCTTCCCCTACGATAGTACGACACCTTCCGAGGTTACCAACAGAGTTACCTTCAGAGTAATGTCAGTTACCGAAGGAGTCACTACCCTGAGTTGCCTCCTGCCGCGCAAGAAACGGCCGTCCTCTTAGATAGAAACCATTAGCAGAATTAAACTCTCTGGGGTTCCTCTTGAAGAGTCTTTTGAGTAATTTTTCAACCCCCTGAAGGGTCACCCGGTCATCCGGTCTTTATGGGTTCGAACAACCCTTTTTCCGCAAATGGCCGTTTACTAACGCTAGTACTTGCCATGAATAAATCATATATTGTAATGAACTCCGGCCTGCTGTACGGTAAGCCCTGTTTAAACAGATCGGACTGTTTTCCTAACCTCGTTGAAATTAGAGGTAGGGTTTTGGTCCGGAATTTTTCTACTGAATATTGACTGCAATATACCACCATTGAGCCCGTACAAAACAGTTGAAATGTTGAAATGGACCGAGAGAAAAAGTAATTCATGGCTGAAAAAGGGACGGAGAACAGCATTGGCGGTTTATTATCTTCCTTGTGCAGATCACCCTTCTGTCTATACCAGACTGTGTTGCAAATCGGCACCATACCATATTCTCAACGTACTCATACCATACCATACGAATTTCTTTCCTATCATACCATATTGTACTATACCAAATCATACATACAATAATATACCATACCATATTCATACCATGTCATACAAACCGAGTGAATATTGAAATGTCATCCATTTCTGACCTATATTTAAAATTTCAAGTATCTAGCTCATCATCAAAATTTAATTTTTTTAAACAAATAGGTATTATTTAAACAATTTTACAGACAAGAAACCGAGTGAATATTGCATTGTGATCCAGTTCTGAACTATTTTTAAAATTTCAAGACAATAGCTCATCATCAAAATTTAATTTGTATTATTACAAAAAGGTATTATTTAAACAATTTTACAGATGAGAAACCGAGTGAATATTGCAATGTGGTCTATCCCCGACTCACGGTTAAAATTTCTAGACTGTAGTTTACCGGGAAGATGAAAAAAGGTAGTTTTATTCTGGGCGTCTGGGGGTTGGGTCACATAACGGCCGTTTTCGACGCGAAAGTTTAGTGTTTTTCCTAAACCTTTGCGCGGTCACTGTGAACGAACGGCTGGTCGCACAAAAATCCAATTGGTCTTAAAAGATTCGTAATTTTTCAGGTCATTCAAAAGCGAACTAAAAATTACACGGTTCAGTTGAATATTTTGAGATATGACATCGTCGAAATTTTAAATGTCGTTTTGAACCCGTTCCCCTTGACCTAGGGTTATGAAAAGTTTCGAGGATCATTGTGGGGCTGGTCCGAACCCAGAAACCAAATTTCGTAATTTTAGCTCAACGCTAACTGGGCAAAGTGCCACGGACGGCGTACGGCGGACGGCGTACGGTGTACGGCGTACGGCGGACGGACGGATTTTTTTTAATTCGATTTTCTGAATCTACGTATCTTGAAACGTAAACCGACAAATTTTGAGGGGGGGTTAAAAAATTTTTTTCTTTGGGCGATTCCAATGGTTCATTATCGAAGATAATAAACCAAAAGGGACGGAGAACAGCATTGGCGAACGGGCAGAGGTGCGCAGAGGTATGACGTCAGACGGCTGGCAGGAGGCCAACTAGTATGTCAAAGCTTATGACGTCAGAGGGCTGGCAGGAGGCCAACTAGTACGTCAAAGCCTATGACGTAAGAGCCTATGACGTATGAGCATATGACGTCAGTGGGCTGGCAGGAGGTCATTAGTACGTCAAAGCCTATGACGTCAGACAGCTGGCAGAAGGCCAACTAGTACGTCAAAGCCTATGCCGTAAGAGCTTACGACGTCAGAGGGCTGGCTGGATAGGTGATCGGGTGGTAGCGAAGGGAGGTGGTGATCGTGACGTCAGAGGGACGTCAGAGGGGCCAGAGGGAGGCAGATATCTGAAACCCCCATTTCTTCGTCACTACTTTCGTGATCACCGTGACATTTCGTAAAGTATCTCCGAGTTTCAGATTTTGGTTTATTATCTTCGATAATGAACCATTGGAATCGCCCAAAGAAAAAAAATTTTTAACCCCCCCTCAAAATTTGTTGGTTTACGTTTCAAGATACGTATTTTCAGAAAATCGAATGAAAAAAAATCCGTCCGTCCGCCGTACGCCGTCCGCGCCACTTTGCCCAGTTAGCGTTGAGCTAAAATTACGAAATTTGGTTTCTGGGTTTGGACCAGCCCCACAATGATCCTCGAAACTTTTCATAACCCTAGGTCAAGGGGAAGGGGTTCAAAACGAAATTTAAAATTTCGACGTTGTCTTATCTCCAAATATTTAACTGAACCGTGTAAAGTTTAGTTCACCTTTGAATGACCTGAAAATTACGAATCTTTTAAGACCAATCGGATTTTTGTGCGACCAGCCGTTCGTTCACAGTGACCGCGCATCCACTGGGATGCACATGTATGCTGTCGGGGTATTGCCACTGATTCGGACCTTGAAGAGCCAACACTACAGGCAAAACTGGTACGCGGACGATTCTGGGTGTGCAGGCCAGCTGCAGTACATTAAGAAGTGGCTGGACAGGCTACAGGAAGAGGGGCCGAAATGGGGGTACATCCCTGAACCTGCCAAGAGCTACTTGGTTGTAAAACCAGGCTTTGAGGAGGAGGCAAGGGAGATATTTAGTGGCACGCAGGTGAAAATCGTACATCACCACCGTTTCTTAGGGGGGTTCATTGGATCAAGCGAGGAAAATAAAGATTACGTTGATTTCAAGGTGAAGGAATGGGAGGCCTGTGTCAGGAAGCTGGCGGCAGCTGCGAAAAATTACCCCCAAGCAGCTTATATCTCCTTTGTTAAATGCCTGCAGCGGGAGTGGACATTCCTCCAACGTGTCATCAGGCACTGTGAGGACCAGTTTGAATCACTGCGAGACATAATTAGGGACGTCCTTACACCAGCTTTGCTGGGGCGTGAGGTCGGCTCCCTAGATCATGATCTCTTTGCCCTGCCTGCAAGGTTAGGGGGGCTGGCACTGGAGAACCCCACTAAAACACCAAGGGAAGCACACTTAACATCCAAGACAGGGGCTGCAGCTCTCATCACAGCAATCACGACCGGTTCCACGCTTGATAATCTCCATCACGCTGAAACAGCGACGGGAGGCAGCGGCCTCGGAATGGAGTACCATCGTCATAGGCAGGCTCCCCTCACAGCGGCAACGGACAGTGCGACGTTGTGTGGAGGGCAAATCATCGCAGTGGCTGTCAGTGGTACCACTTGCCTCAGATGGTTTTGATTTATCAGCCACGCAATTCCGGGACTCATTGGCAGTGAGGTACGGGCAAGAACCCCTAGCACTCCCAAATGCTTGTGATGGTTGCGGTGCGAGGACAGACCTAAATCACCTGCTTAATTGCAAAAAAGGAGGCCTGATTAAGCAGGGTCATGACTCCCTTCGGGACACTGTGGCAGACTTAAGTCGTCTGGCTTGGAGGGGGGTTGTGGTCGAGCCTGTGATGCAGGAGGCGAATGCAGGACTGCCTAGACTGGTTGGCGATGTTAAAGTTGACGAGGTTTGGGACAGGGAGAGGGTGGCGTTTTTTGATACTCGCATCGTTAACGCCGACGCCCCCTCTTACCAATCTCAGGCCACCGAGGAAACTCTCCAGCGGGCAGCATCCGACAAACACAGAAAGTATAACCGCGCCGCGGAAGAGCATCGTGGATCGTTCACCCCCCTAATAGTGACCTGCGACGCAGTCCTCCATAAGGAATTTCGGGCATTCACCAAGCAGCTTGGTAGGACTTTGGCCGAGAATTGCCGAAGACCGGAGGGGCACGTCATGGGTTGGATCCGGGTTAAATTGAATTTCGCCGTGATAAGGGCCATTTCGATGCGCATCAGAGGGATCCGCGGCTTCGGGGATGCAGATGGACTGCGAATGGAAGATGGGGCCCCATTACCAATCCTCGAGGATTAAAAAAGCGCACAAGCTACATTCCTACTCCCTCATTTTCCCTTCTTAGGTCCCTTGAAGGGTGTTCGAGCACGTGGTAGGTTAAAATTAGAATAGAAGTGGAAACGTTTTCTACATGCTCGAAACAAACAATTTAATAGGAGAATATCGGAAAGAAGTTATAAAGAAATTAATTTGGAAATTGTAGAAATAAAATGTCACTTCCTAAGGCCTTTGAATTCTAGGAGCTCCTAGGTTAATAATAAAATTGAACGTTCTGACCGGGAAATGTTGGTGGCGATGTGCGTAGATGAATTATTCACGGGTACCACGCTTTGGATGCGAGGTGAGAAGGCGTCTTATCCGTTGATCGTTCCTTCCAGGATGGATAGATCCAGGATAGAGAGATAGATCCAAGATATAGATTCTCGTGGAGATCGGGAGATAATCGTTGACGGTTGATCTGCCTCTAAGTTATCCTGCAAACCAATTTAAATTGAGTTCTAGAATACTTTCACTCGCAGTCTTGATCGTGTCAATCAATCGCCGGAACTTACCAAATTGCGTGAAGTGAATTAAATTCGAGATAGGGATGCTGAGACCCGTCGAAATTGGAAGTTAGGTGATTGTCTCGTCAGGATGCTGCGACCTGTCGCTTGAATAGGCGAATCGAAACTGAGGGGAAAGGAACGTGGCCGTTCAGGATTAATCAATGTTTTTAATCACAAGCACTGAGTCTATAAGTTCATCGCGTTATCACTTTCGCTCCCAGTCGCGCACCAACTACACAACTTTTACAGAAACTTAAATCTACGAACATACTGCCCATCAAATTTGCTCAACAAATTTCTAAATCACCATCAGGATAAGGATTGGATTGCAACGGCAGGAGAGGGACCAAATTCACTACGGATCTCTTGTAGGTTCCACTTTTAGTTTGGACTGTCGCCACCCGTACTGTACCATCTTCACCCGGATGGACTCCTATGACTTTAGCCAGAGGCCATTGAAGAGGAGGAGAGTCGATCTTGAGGAGTACGATGTCCCCTGGTTGTAGATTCGCTGAAGATTTGTACCATTTTGGCCTCTTCTGAAGCGTTTGCAGATACTCGTGTCGCCATCTGAACCAAAATTCCTGACTCATCTTAGTGATGAGTTGCCAACGAGAGAGTCGGTTCTCTCTCAGGTCGAGGAGTGACGGCTCAGGCAAGGCCAGCAGAGGCCTGCCCACCAAAAAATGACCAGGGGACAAGTATTCAGTCTCACCAGGGTCATTAGAGAGAGGGCATAAAGGTCTGGAGTTTAGTTGGGCCTCGATCCTTGCAAAGAGTGTAGCAATCTCTTCAAACGTCAGCCTATGGTCGCCAGCAATGACTCTGAGCCGGTTCTTGACGGATTTTACGCCAGCCTCCCAAATCCCTCCCATATGAGGTGTTAGAGGGGGGTTGAAATGCCAATTGATGCCGTTTGCAGTTGCATAATCGATGAGCTTGGTCTTTGTCTCCCGTTGCTTGAGCCAATCAAAAATCTCTTTGAGGTACTTAGCAGCACCCAGAAAGTTACTCCCATTATCGGAGTATATGTCACTCGGTAAACCTCTTCGTGCTGTAAACCTCTCGAGAGCTGCAAGAAAAGCTTCTGTAGTAAGCCGGGTCACTACTTCCAGATGTAATGCCTTGGTTGTCATACAAACCCAAAGACAAAGGTAGGCCTTGGATGCAACGGAGTTACGTCGAGAGGATTCTTTAACATAAAAGGGTCCTGCAAAATCAACACCGACATGAGTGAAGGGCTGCCCACCGTTCACCCTAAAGCTAGGTAGATCCCCCATCAAGGGAATGATTGGCTTGGCTCGTGATTTGAAGCATCTAAGGCAATGAAATCCTCGAACACTGATCAAGCGCCGTATTCCTGGAATCCAGAACATTCGTTGAATGATAGCCTGTAAAGTATTTGGACCGGGGTGTAGGTAAATTCTATGGAAATAATCGATCATAATCTTAGTGAAATGTGAATGGTATGGAAGCAGAATTGGGTGTTTTTCATTTGAAGATAGAGCGGAGTGGTGAAGTCTGCCTCCAACACGAATTATTCCATGAATGTCCAGAAAAGGACGCAAATTAGAAAAATCCTTTTGAATTTTCTCAAAGGATGAGTCTCGTAAAAGGTGGTGTAACTGCACAGTTTTTATGCAGAATATTAGGGCTTCGTCACACTCATACTTGTGAAGAGGTCCAGTTCTCATAGGGCAACAACAGCAACCAATGTGTTTAGAGTTATATAACCACCTACGAATCCAAGCTGCTGAGCGAATCAAACGAGAATATGAAGAAAAGCGAAGCATCCAACTAATCATAGTGTTTTGGGCTTGAGTAGATACTAGTACTGTGGATTCTTTCTTCATTTCAGGCAGTTCCGCAGGGGATACGACTGAAGAGAAGGGCCATTCGTGAGTGTTCTTGGCCAACCAAGAAGGTCCTTTCCACCACAGCTGGTTGTTAAGAATTTGAGCAGGAAGAAGCCCTCGAGATGCTGGATCACTGGGATTTTCATTAGATTCAACATGTTGCCAAGTCGATGGTGAAGTAAGCTCGATGACCTTTTCGACTCTGTTTGCGACAAATACCTTTAATTTGTAAGTTGGAATGTTCAGCCAACTAAGAACGATCGCTGAGTCTGAAAAAAATACAGGAGGAATTAGCCTTTCAATGAGGTGGTCCAAAAGCTTGGAAACAGAAGAATATAACTGAGCCAGTAACAAAGCAGCACAGAGCTCCAAACGGGGGATTGTTGCTGCCTTCAGGGGGGCAAGTTTAGATTTTGCGGTGAGGAAGAAAACCTCATAATTTTGTTGAGTTTCAACTCTTAAATAGAGTACTGCTGCATAGCCTTTAGTAGATGCATCGGCAAAGCCTACCACTTGGCATCTTGAAGTATCGCTATTCCGAAAGTAACGAGGAATTCTAAGCTCTGAAAGAAGTGGTAGTTGCTCCACAATTTCCTGCCATGATCCTCGTACATCAGATGGAATTTCCTCATCCCAATCCACTGATCTCTTCCACAATTCTTGTATAAATCCTTTCATGTGCAATGTACAGGGAGTCAAAAGGCCTAACGGATCATATAGTCTCGCGACTGAAGAGAGAATTCCTCTTTTGGTGTACACTGGGGCGGGAGATTTAATTGCGAAGAGGAACTCATCAGCTATTGGGTCCCACTGGAGTCCTAGCAACTTCACACAAGGATTGTCATAGTCGTCGAATGCCACAACATCAGTTGATGATTTGCCAGGAACTTGTTGAAGAAGAACATTCATGTTGCTTGCCCACTTGCTAAGTTCAAAGCAACCCTTTTTGAGAAGATTAATCAACTGGTGTTGGCAGTCTAGTGCTGTGTCCATAGAAGATGCTCCAGTAAGGACATCGTCAACATAAATATCCTCAGTTAGAATTTTCGCAGCTAGGGGGAATTCTTCTCCATGATCAACAATCAATTGCTGAATGACTCTATTGGCAAGGAAGGGAGCACAAGCAAGTCCATATGTGACCGTATTTAATTCGAATTTTTGAACCTTTTGTGTTGGCGAGTCTCTCCAAAAGATGTGTTGTAGAGATCGATCTTCGGGTGCTACATCTATCTGCCTGAACATTTTGACAATGTCGGTGGTGAAGACTATTCTATGTCGTCTGAAGTTGAGAAGGATTTCTTTGATATCCTTCTGCAACTTTGGTCCGATTAAAAGGTGGTCATTCAAGGCACCAGTATTCGCCTTGGCACTTGCATCAAAAACCACTCTTAAACCAATACCATCTGGCATCTCCTTGACTACACAATGATGAGGAATTAAGAATCTTGATGGTGAGGTTGTGATGGTCATATGATTGAGCTCTCGATACTCTTTCATGAAGTCGCAGTACTTTTCTCGAGTGATTGGGTTACTAGATAACTTTTTTTCAATGTTATAAAAACGTCGAATAGCAATGCCTGAAGTGTCACCATTCCAATTATGATCACCCTTGAGAGGTAAATGAACAACATATCTACCGTTAGCCAAGCGATAGTGCGTTGAGGAAAAGTGGTTCTCACACTCGACATCTTCAGGATTCGTATCAGGACGACATGGAAGAGGATTTTCTATTTCCCAGAATTTTTGGAGTTGCAAGGTTAAGTCATCTTGAGCCCCAAGTGACACTAAGGTTACGGTGTTACTTAAACCTGTAGACTCCTGAACCTTACCCATGACAACATGACCAAAAATTGACGAGATAAGTTTGGTCTGGAAACCCTCAATTTTGGTGACAGCACCTGTCCAAATTTCCATGAAGAGATCTGCGCCCAACAGAAAGTCGATCTGGCCTGGCTTCCAGAATAGCGGATCAGCTAACTCGAAACTGGAACACAATTTTCTCAAAGCATGGGGTAATACAGTCGTTGGTAAGTAAGATGAAATTGTGGTGACAACAATGGCTTGAGTTGTAAGAGTTGGAGATGATGAAGACTGCTGAGTTTGAGCTCTAAGTGCGCAATGAACCAAACCCTTAGCACCCTGGAAAGGGGTTTGACCTATGCCTGAAATGAAACGGCGGACCTTGGACATAGTTAAGCCAAGGCGATTCACACAGCTATGGGTAATAAAGGAGTTTTGGCTTCCTGAGTCTATCACCAATCGGATATGCTGAAACTGACCTCTAGCGTCTTGAATTCCAGCTATTGCAGTTCCTAAAACCACTGGAGGTTCCACATCGGTAGCGGTGGAGGCCTGACCACAGAAAGATGAAGAGGCATATGAAACATCAGGGATAACCAAATGTGAGTTAGTTTTTGTTGTGTTTACCTCAAAGTTGTGTAAAGAGCTATGATGTCTCTGCGAGCAAAATCTACAGTGCCATTTTGATGGGCATTGTTGAACAGAGTGAGAAGATGACATACAGTTGACACAACCAAACCAACCCTTCAAAAGTTCATGCTTTTGTTGTACAGAAGCTTTGTTGAACACTTCACAAGACAGCAAGCTGTGTGTGGCCTTGCAAACGAAACACGAACTCGAGAACTTCTTATCACGAGGCTTATCGCTTGTCAGCAGTGAAGTTTTAGGAATTCCCTTAGGTCTAAAATCCTTAGTTTTTTGTCGATAGATTGTGGTGGAATTTTGTGATTGCGCTGCAGGATTATTCGTACTAGAGAGCTGAAGTGCCAGAATTCGACCTTTGACAAATATATTCAAGGATTCAAAGGTAGGAAATTTAACATTTTTATGTTCGGTTTCAAATAACTCTCTCGTATATGGATCTAGACCCTTGATTGCTAGGTGAAATAGAATAAACTCTAGCGGATTGTCTACCTTAAGAAAGTTAAACGCAGACACACTGTCAGAGACAACAGACAAAAAGTGCTTAAGTGTTTCAGGGGTAGCTCTACCTTGTATGGGCTTGAAGGAGAGTACTTGATCCAAGTAGGCTGACGCTAATAATCTGCGATGATCATAAGAATCAAGTAATGCTTGCCAAGCTAAAGAATAATTAATTTCCTCCAACGGTAAATGGCTGATTATACTCAAAGCAGGACCTTTGAGAGAAGTTCTTAGGTAAAGAAATTTATCCATATTAGAGTATCCAGCTTCGTTATGAACGAGAGAAATGAATGTGTCCCTAAACTTCGGCCATTCGAGGAGTTGACCGCTGAAGATAGGAAGTTGAAGTTTGGGAAGGCTCTTTGCAATTTTAGACTCATTTAGAACCGAAGTATTGGAAGGAGAAGCATGTTGTGTATTGTTCGGATTATCGCAAGCAGAAAGGATTTCGAGATTTCCCATAGCATTATAGTAAAAATGCCTCATATTGCTTCGAAGTTCTTTATCTGCCTTTGAAGGGAATTCCGTTGAGTAGGTGTCACAAGTATCCCCAAGCTCGTTCCAATATTGTTCAAAATTGGAACGGTATGCTTCCAAACTTTTACACATGCCCTTGAAAATCGATACACTCGGAGAAGAGGGAGGCTCAGATACAGCCTTTTTCCCTTGATCGTGAATTATTTGCATTTCATTCACACAGTCTTTGAGTCTCCTATTTAGGGACGATATCCTAAATGGAAGAGACTGTTCCTTGGATGTTTTGGGTTTTAAAACCCCAGGACCCCCGGCCGCACCATCATGTTCTTGATCACTCATAATGAATTGAATTTGGTAGAATGAAGCAATGAATGAGTCCGGCAAGATAGATAGGGTTAAGGAAAACGGTGCTTTTTGGGATTATAGGATTATAGGTAGGTATTTGATGGTCCAAATTGCATACAAAAAATAACAAAAAGGGCATATATCCAAGACCAAGGCAGTTGACCTATCCAATTTCAATGGAATGAAAACAAATTCATATTCTAAAAATTCTAAATTTGATCAGAATCCTAGAAGAAATTGAAGTAAAAATTCCTGAACTTACTGAAGAATAGAAACAGAAGTATATACCTATAGTAATTGGTTAGAAATATAAGTTGATCTATATTAAACAATATTCAATCACAATAGAGTGAAAATCAACATATATATAATCGTAGGTAGATACCTATTGCAAATATAAGTTGTAAAATTGAATAATAGTGGTTTGAAAATAGCAACCACGCTCTGCTACCAGATGTTCGAGCACGTGGTAGGTTAAAATTAGAATAGAAGTGGAAACGTTTTCTACATGCTCGAAACAAACAATTTAATAGGAGAATATCGGAAAGAAGTTATAAAGAAATTAATTTGGAAATTGTAGAAATAAAATGTCACTTCCTAAGGCCTTTGAATTCTAGGAGCTCCTAGGTTAATAATAAAATTGAACGTTCTGACCGGGAAATGTTGGTGGCGATGTGCGTAGATGAATTATTCACGGGTACCACGCTTTGGATGCGAGGTGAGAAGGCGTCTTATCCGTTGATCGTTCCTTCCAGGATGGATAGATCCAGGATAGAGAGATAGATCCAAGATATAGATTCTCGTGGAGATCGGGAGATAATCGTTGACGGTTGATCTGCCTCTAAGTTATCCTGCAAACCAATTTAAATTGAGTTCTAGAATACTTTCACTCGCAGTCTTGATCGTGTCAATCAATCGCCGGAACTTACCAAATTGCGTGAAGTGAATTAAATTCGAGATAGGGATGCTGAGACCCGTCGAAATTGGAAGTTAGGTGATTGTCTCGTCAGGATGCTGCGACCTGTCGCTTGAATAGGCGAATCGAAACTGAGGGGAAAGGAACGTGGCCGTTCAGGATTAATCAATGTTTTTAATCACAAGCACTGAGTCTATAAGTTCATCGCGTTATCACTTTCGCTCCCAGTCGCGCACCAACTACACAACTTTTACAGAAACTTAAATCTACGAACAAAGGGATGTCGATAGATCGATAGTACTATCGATACTATCGATAGTTGTGGGATATCGATAGGGGTATCGATTGGAATGGCTCCTATCGATAGCTCAAAAAATAACTTACCGCCCGCCACGGGAAGCGGGATTCCCAGAAAAAATCAATTTCCTGGGTAGCTCAGTTTGAAAAAAAAAAAAAAATCTAACAATGATGGGTTCTAAGAACATTATAGACTGGTACAAAAATAGAAATTTCAATGGAAATCTGAAAATAGGGAGTGGGGAGCAAGGTTTTTCCAGTAGGTACCTAACTGACTTCATAGCTTCATACTAGGCTTCGTTCGTACTGACTTCATAGCTTCATACTGACTTCATAGCTTCATAGCTTCGTTCGTCAGCTTTTGTCACAAAAGTTTTGTGCGGTCGCGGTCCTCTATTGCCAAAGCCAAATCATAATTTTCCGGGATGCCTCCTAAGTCTGATGTGTGGGCCCATTTCCAAAAAAATGCGGATGGAAAGCCATTGGTGACATGCAGCATTTGCCGTCAGATATTGAAATTTACGTCCAACACTTCGAACCTGCGGGATCATCTAGTGAGGAAGCACAAAGATGTTTACAACCCGAAAGAAGCAGTGCCATCCACTTCAACTAGCGTACCAAGTAAGCCGAAACAGCGAAAGATAACCCCTTTTTTTGAGCCTAAGGTACAACCCTACCCTCCCAACAGTGACCGAAAAAAACAAATTGACGATGCCGTAATGCGAATGATTACAACAGATTTGCAACCATTTAGCATTGTGGATCGTGAAGGGTTCAGATATATGTTAAGTGTTTTGGACCCTCGCTATAATCTTCCCGATCGCAGGGAACTATCAAACTTCAAGCTTCCAGAAATGTACGAGGCTATGCGCAATCGGTTGCTTGATGTTCTACAAGAAGTTGATTACGTGAGTGCCACAACTGACATGTGGACATCACTAACTACAGAATCATACATAACAATTACAGCACATTTTATAGATACCAAATGGAGACTTCGAAGTTGTGTTTTAACGACTACAGTCATGGCAGAACGCCATACTGCCGAAAACATTTCAGCTGTATTAACAAAATGCTTTTCTGAGTATGGAATTTCAGACAAACTCGTTTGCTTGGTCACTGACAACGCATCAAACATGATAAAAGCTGCCGAAATAAGTAGGATAAAACACCTAAATTGTTTTGCACATACGTTGCAGCTGCTTCTGAACGATTCTCTCAACAATGAAGTGATAAAAGTTATAACAACAAAAGGTAAGGATTTGGTACGCGCTTTCAAAACAAGCCATGTTGCCTACCAAATACTAAGATAAGAGCAACGAAATAGTTCAAAAGAAGAGCTTAAATTAATCCAAGATGTACCAACTCGTTGGAACAGTAAGATAAGAGCAACGAAATAGTTCAAAAGAAGAGCTTAAATTAATCCAAGATGTACCAACTCGTTGGAACAGTACTTACTTTTCACATGCTAAAGAGAATTTTAGACATCGGTGATCCTCTTCTAATTGCGACTTTAAAAATTGACAAGCAGTACTTCACTACTCATGAAATCGATATTTTGAAGGACGTTGTTGCAGTTTTATCACTTTTTCATGAAGTAACGGAAAAAGTTTCTGGAGAAAATTATGTAACAGGATCCTTTATAATTCCTATGATTTATTGTTTGAATGAAGAGGTCGACCGTACTAAAAATAAACTTCTTACTATTGAAGGAAGAGAACTTTTAATTCGTCTTAAAGAAGGAATGATAGCGAGATTGGGGCCATACCAAACAAGAACGGTAACAGCAATCTCTACCCTACTTGATCCACGATGGAAAAAAAACCCTTTCCAAAGCAGCAACGTTCTTCAGCAAGCACACCTTAAGCTTCAAAATGCTGTAGGCCACTTTCTAAAACGCGCTGAATCCGAAGTAGTGCAAGCAGCCTCCTCACAAAAGCCATCTATTTCAACACCTGAGCAAGAAGACCAAGGGATTCTACGAAGTCTGAAAGAGAAGATAAAAAATGCCGAGGCCCCTAAAACCCCAACTGCTGATAACATTATTCTGCTCAAAAACTATTTTGATGAAAAAAATCTATCTGACGAAGATGATATCTTAAGTTACTGGAAGGACTGTGCGAAACTGGCTCCGCTTGACATGGTGGCAAAAAAATATTTATGTGTGCCTTGCACTTCTGTACCATCAGAAAGAGTTTTTTCGAAAGCTGGAAAAACTGTTTCGGTTTACAGGAGCCGCATAAAACCATTAAAAGTCGATATGCAAATATTTTGCCAAGCAAACAAATGGCTGTTGGATGATTGATTCTCGTTAACACGCATTAAACCATGTTCCATATTCTTTGTTCTTACGATTTCTGATACTACAGATTTTTAAATTTCTATTTTGTGTTTTGTGTTAAATTTCTATGAGTGTTTTTCTGTTTTATTAAATAAGTTGGAAGACATTTTTATTATTTCTCCCTTCAACGATAACCAATTAATTTATATTCAATAAGAATCAGCAGTATGAAAAATTGATGATGCCAATAGATCACAACATTGTGGTAGTGCAGGACAATAACTAATCCAACTTACTAAACTATCGATAGTATCGATAGCTGATAAACAATACCTACTAAACTATCGATAGCTCCAACTATCGATCTATCGACATCCCTAGTCCCTTCTAATAATACCATACCTTAAGCCAAAATATGTAAAATAAAAGTTTAATCATATGGCTTAAGTGATGTCGAGTTTGTTGTTCTGAGGTGCGTTTCGTGCTACGGAAATGAAGGTAATTTCGAATGTTTGTTGGTAGGTACTTCTTTTATAGAAAAATTATTACCGACGTAGTAGTAAAAACCCCAGAATCATATCGTATTAATTAATCATAATTAATAATAATTATTATTAATAATAAATACGAATTATTAATACCTAACAATAAATTATAATAATTTTCACTAGGTACTTGATAAAATTGTTAATAATTAGTGATAATTGATAATAATAATTAGTCTAACATTTAGGATCTAGACATTTAGACCTAGTGATCTAGACAGAAGGGTGATCTGTACAAAGAAGATAATGAACCGTTGTGTCAAGAATTTGCAGAGTTTTTTTTTATTCGATTTTCTGAATCTACGTATCTTGAAACGTAAACCAACAAATTTTGAGGGGGAGTTGAAAAATGTTTTTTCTTTGGGCGATTCCAATGGTTCATTATCGATGATAATAAACCAAAAGAAGTTTTGGATCGGAGATTTGGAAAAGAAGTTTTTGAGAAAAGCTTTCGTTCTAGAAGCACCATTCTGGTCTTAAATTAGAGCGTAATAAATTGTCTTCAAATTATTCTCTCGTGACCTTTTTGTAGGAACAGAAGTTTGGCCGGTAAGAGACTAGAAAAATGTCCGTTACGTACAATTTGCACTCTTGGGAAAAAATTGCCTGTGTTGCAGACTTATTTAATTTGCATTTGTATTTGTATTTTGTATTTACTGTAGTCTTGGTCTCTTCTTTTTGTAAAAGTGTACCTATCTCTGGATTTTTCTTTTCAAATACACTTTGTTTTACAATTGTTTTTTAAAAAACCACCACTTTGTTACAAAATAATTATACTGTCGCTCCCATCACCATGAAAAAATAAACTGTATAACATATGAAGAGCCCCTGAAAGTAGGCAACCCGCATTGTTTGCCCCCCCCGACATGGAGCTCAACAAATCCCTCAACATGGAGCTGGATCCGCGCCTGGCATCTAGACACCCCCGCACAGTGTCGGAGAACTTTTTCAATGCAACGCAACGTTTTTGAGTTATAAGCTAAAAACTGAAAAATTGAATCTTTAAAGCTGCCCCCAACCCCCCGAAGGTACATTCTTTAGTTTTTCTTGTTCAGCCCCCCCCCCCCCCACCCGTTCTGCGCATTCCTGAACAAATTGGAACTAGTATTTTTAGTTCTTCTATTTGCCCATTTTTGGTCTAGGTTGACTGGACTAAGGGAGTATTGAAATGTACGCGTGACAAAATTCAGTTTCAATTCAGTTCAATGCTTATATAAACCTATCACCCGTCCAAGTGTTCGATACTTGAATTATTGAAACACATTGGTCATCTCCCCCCCCCCCCCCTGGCTCTCTCCAGATATCGTGTCTTGCACGATTTCATCATGGCACCGCCGCCTGGCCCTACCAATCACAGAATCCATTTTGAGTCAACTAAACCCTCTCCGATGAATGACAGGCGGCCGGTGGGAAACGCTCAGCTCTCGCGATACTACAATATCCTCTCTCTGATGGGCCGATCGATAACTGCAACCGCTCCACTCGACGATTTCGCTTCGAACCTCCAATGCACCGAGTCCTCTTTCTGCGCTTCGCATATAAATGTATCGCTAATAATCTTGAGAGAATGGAGAAATTCTACAGCATTATAATCTGATCGATATAGCGATGCGGGTAATATGACCAGAATATGAATTGTTCGTGGAGTACTAGCATAAGACAAAGCACATCTTGCTGACGACATTTCTCCCTTTTCAACGAGATAGGTTTTTTTGTCTTTATGGTAGAGATGGGTATCGTTGATACATCGATTTTTTCCCTAAAAAACATCGATGTTTTGAAACATCGATGTCTTTCAGTAAATAGGTTTTGACGTTACCTACAGTGGCGTACCTAAGTATAAGTACCTACCTAGCTGTCAATTTTCTGGTAATTTTTGTTCTTATTTAAACAAATTAAACATAAAAAATGTTCTAATTTACGTTTAAACAACGGTTCATTATCTTCTTTGTACAGATCACCCTTCTGTCTAGATCACTAGGTCTAAATGTCTAGATCCTAAATGTTAGATTAATTATTATTATCAATTATCACTAATTATTAACAATTTTATCAAGTACCTAGTGATAATTATTATAATTTATTGTTAGGTATTAATCATTCGTATTTATTATTAATAATAATTATTATTAATTATGATTAATTAATACGATATAATTCTGGGGTTTTTAATACTACGTCGGTAATAATTTTTCTATAGAAGAAGTACCTACCAACAAACATTCGAAATTACCTTCATTTCCGTAGCACGAAACGCACCTCAGAACAACAAACTCGACATCACCATATGATGTTCCAAAGAGCTTGTTAGTATGAAAATGGACCTGTATTTCAACAGTTTGATACACGATCGTGATGTGAGGCACAATCTTTGAGCCGTCATTGTGAACGAACGGCTGGTCGTACAAAGCTGCGGATGGTCTCAAAAAATTCTACGGAACAAACTCTATCTAAATATGAAATAAAAAACATAGCGTTCTATATGAATTTTTCGAGATATGAAATTTTCAAAATTTCAAAATTCGTTTTGAACCCCTTCCCCTTGACCTAGGGTTATGAAAAGTTTCGAGGACCATTGTGGGGTTGGTCGAAACCCATACAAAAAATTTCGTAATTTTAACTCAACGCTAACTGGGCAAAGTGGCGCGGACGGCGGACGGCGGACGGCGTACGGCGTACGGCGGACGGCGTACGGCGGACGGCGTACGGCGGACGGACGGATTTTTTTTATTCGATTTTCTGAATCTACGTATCTTGAAACGTAAACCAACAAATTTTGAGGGGGGGTTAAAAAATTTTTTTCTTTGGGCGATTCCAATGTTTCATTATCGAAGATAATAAACCAAAAAAGACAAATAAAATTGGGTTGAGCGACAACTTACACAACAACAACAAGCTCCAAATGATATGCTAAAGGGAAAAGCCAAATCTTCGAAGTCAAATCTCAACTGGACTACAGAGGCAGAGCTCAACTGGACTACTTTTGAAAATTGCGAGGTTGCATTGCAAGCAGTGTTGCCAGACAACTTGCCTCGAAATTCCCTACGGACCGTTTCCAAAATCCCTACTTTTCCCTACAAATTCCCTACCGTGTTAAAAAATTACCTACGCGTAAAATTTCGATTGCTGAAAATGTAAAAGAACAAAAGAAGATCACTTCCCTCCTAGTCATCTACAAAACGACAAGATCACTGCATTCACTGCTGCTGGTTTGGTTTGAGGATTGAAATAACCATTGAACCACTGAGTTGCACAATGTAATTTTTATTGC